>JAHWFP010075671.1:69110-114289 GCA_023313725.1 Lithobius niger
CCCCCCCCCCCCAACAAGGTGCCTTAGCAGAAATTACTGGTTGAATGGGGATTGATTTTAAGTGATTAACATTTAGTAGAATGGAGCCCCATATAGGCAGTAGCTTGCTGAAACCAGTCCAGTTTTGTGCTTGTTAAACTAACCCCCCCCTCCCCCAACAAGGTGCCTTAGCTCTCATCCACAGTTATTATCTATTGACAAGTCCAAATAAAGGGTGGAATAGTCTGTCTATAGATTTTTCGTATGGATATGGAGCAACTTGATTTCAATAGAGTGGTTTGAAATGGTTCCTGCAATAACAGACCTTTCCAACATGCCAAATTAACCCCTTTTAGAAACATTTTTACTGCGTTGTGATTGTACCCTGTCTCTTGTCTCGTGCTGTTAGCCACAACTTTATCTGCCTGTCCAATGAAATTCATGAGGTTATTGACACTGTTCAGGCGAGAAGTGCCTTTCATCTCCTGTTCTTAAATTGAATGTTGGAAAGGTTGTCATTACAGTTTAGTTGAGTTTTAGCCATTTCGGATAATGCATAATTTAAGCATCCTTGTGAAACTACAGACCACCAACATGACGAGCCCATGACAATCTAAAATTTTGAAATAGTCGAGTTAACACCCAATCTCCTTAAATCGTAATTTTTCTGCTGCAGAGTTAACTAAGAGCTTCATACATTTTCGTAATCTACTTTTTATCCCCCTTAAATCGTAGCTTTTCTGGTGCAAAATTAACTTAAAAAGCTTCATACATTTAACAAAATCATCTTTTTTGTCAAACACGATTTATGACTTGGAACTCCTACTCGTTTTCCTCCGCCATTTTCCGTAAGTTGCTGTGAAGTCAACCCTCGCGAATGACAATCCAGTTGGAGTCGCCACTTGGCCAGTAGACCATAGAAAGCACTAGCCATTTCACAATTTCTACTCGCCACATATCGAATACATCCTGCATGATGCATGGTTTTTCTAATTTATGCATTTCCGAAATTGTAAAATTTCCTTTAACACCAGTATTAATGCAGAAAAAGCAGTAACGTAGCCCTTAAAAATCTGAGCATAACGCCGCAAACCGTTCATCTCTAAGTTGTACGGTTCCCGAGATATCCCTCTTTGAGTGTCATTGGGTATTGCTTGTCGCTATTTTGGCGAGTAAGGCTAAAATTCCAAGTCGCCAAGTGCTGATTTCCATTCGCCAAATGGTGACCGACATTGGAGAGGGTTGTGTGAAGTTGACATTACTTTTCGCCCAGAAGGTGAATTTATGCCAGCTTCTGGAATTACTCTCTTGACAGAATGTAATGCTAACTTCATACTAACTTCCTGAGAAAGGTAGGGCATTGTATATTTTCTAGACTTAATCCAGAACATGTATGTGAATGACATCGTATAAACACCGATTTACGTGTTGGAGTAAATACACACCTCAACAGTCGTAAGTATGGTCAGAAAATGGGTTAAGCTTTTTTTACGTCCAGCTCCCAATTCTTGCCACGTTAACTACATAAGACTGTGAACGTTTAATATGGGATTTGCGGCACTTGCACTAGGCCAGGTTCACAGTAGTTAAACTAAATTTATTTACCATTAGACTTCAGATGAGCTCAAGTTTTAAATTGTATTGGTCTACAAACCGTTTTTGTCAAGTCATTTGCCTTTCCTGAAAACTTAACACGGGTTCATTCCAGTACACTAATTTATTTCTTTGTTTTTTTGCTTTCTTTAAAAAAAACTTAAAATGTTTGTTTCAGGTATTGAAAAAGAATATGAGCAGAAGGTGATACCGGAAGGCAGAATGAATGTGGATGGATTTGTGTGTGTGTTAGATGTCAGTGTAATTCCGAACAGATCGGTTGAAAGACAAGCAGAATATGTGGTAGCAATTTTAAATAATTTGATGAAAACTAAGAAGCCAATAGTTCTTGCCACAAGTAAAAACGATGAGGCCCACGAACTCTACGTCAAAGAGGCCGAAAAGTTAGTTAATCGAAAGGAATTCAAGGGTAGCATACCTATTGTAGAAACGTCTGCGCACGAAAACGTTAATGTTGAACTTGCTTTCATTGTGCTTGCACAAATGATTGATCGCACAAAAGGCCGCTCCAAGATTACTCCCTTTGCCGAAGCTGCCCGTGCACGGAGGGAGGTGTTAGATGTTGCCACGGAGGCGTATCAGTCGCTCATTCGGTCTCAAGTTAATGACTATCGGTCGCTGTGGAATTCTTATAGCAAGAAATTTGCTCAAAATCAAGACTTTGTGCATTTCTGTGAATTGTTTGGTCACGATCAAGCGCAGAAGGAATTTAGACGACACATAAAAAAACTCAAGGAAGAATTTATCCTTAAGAAGAAGCAAACTTACCTTGAAGATCTTCCAGAAGTTCTACAAGATTTACTTCCAGACATTACTAGCGTAGATAGTAGGCAAGTAATTTTATTTCCCTATCTATGTTATGGCCCCTAAAGTTAATGTTTTGGTTTTTGATTTGCACGTTAGTAATGCTGGGCGGTATTTATAAAATACCGAAACCGAATTCGGTTATCTTCAAAAAAAAAAAAAAAAAAAATCGGTTTTCGACTATGACATCGCTTGGTTTCAATACTGCACACACGATCGTACACTTTTCTATTTTGCTACCTTTATTCTTGAAAACCAACAAACTGTTAAATGGTGAAAGAAAACGCAGCACAGAAACGGCAACTCACTGTCACTCTGTCAGTCGTACGTTTGCCAGCCTTTGGTAACAGTTGCAGCACAGACAACGCATCTGGAAGTCAATTGCTGTAGCCAAAAATATGCCTTCTCGTATATAAGGTTGCCGAACAAGATTTATTTTGCACGAATTAACATCCAAATCTTAAAATTGGGAAAAGCATTTTTAGTAAATAATTTAAAAATCAACACAACTTTTTCGATGTTGATTCGTTGAAAAACGTTAAAATAAAAAATTTTAAAAATAAGTTCAACATTTTGTATTGTAACGGAAAACAATACCGTACCCGAAAACCGAAAAACCGAGGTATGAATAATGGAAAAACTGATACCGTACCGAACCGTGAAATCCCGATACCGCCCATCTCTACATGTTAGCAGTAGGCAGCCAGGCTTGTATTTAATCTTTTTTTTTATCAACAACGACAACAACTGTTTGCCTCCAAGATGTTTAAATTATGTGGAATAAGACCAAATACGTAAAATATTAGCTTAAAGCTAAAATCTAAAAGCAGTAAGTTAGGCCATTAATAGTTTGGCTGTTTGAGTGCACATTTGTCTTATCGCGAATTAGACATGAGTGTCTAAAGTTAACTTAATGCACTTAGTCTAAGAAATGCATGATAAAAAAAACTGCTAAAAGTTGGTTTTGAAAGCCTCCTAGCTTCTACAAGCTTTCTGGATTTTTGCTTCGTGTCAATTCTATGCTTATCCTTCGAGCAGTTGGCTCTTTCCGTTGACGGCAGAATTGTAAGCATTGGGTGCTTGATCCCCACACAGGTGAAGATGTACGAGAGTTGTCTGCTGACCCTAACTGTTAGGACGTACGCAGAGTTCAAGTACCCAATGCCTATGATTGCCGTTGAAGGACAGAGCCACCTGCTCAATGGTAAGCAGAGCATTGCCAAGAAGCTAGAATTGCAGACGATAAAAACTTGAGCTTCTAAAAATAGCATTTTCTAAACGAAAAACTTTTCTTACCCATAGCTTAGCCTGGAACACATGTCAGTTAGGTTAACACAAAAAATTATAAACTGTCTTTTTACCTTTTTTTTTTGGGAAAAAGACGCGGGCTAAACTTAATCGATAAGGTAGAGTTTCTTTGACATATTCTAAATTCTATTTGTTAGAGGACCGCCTAGACACACTGCTTTCATTTTAGTTGGCTTGGCATAAGCCAGAAGTAAGTCAAAAACAAAAAGACAGGAATAGCTAGCCATAAGCCAACTTAAAAACCAGACATGACTAACTGATAAGAAGAAATGGTGAAGAAATGCTGTTTTTCACCCCAATCCTGGTTGTCGGAAAGGTAATTAACTGTCAAATTAGAACATCAGAATTTAGCAGTACATTCATAAGTACTGTTTTCACTGATGCAGTACTTCTGAATGCAATTTATTCTTTTTTTGGTTATAATTATTGTCTTACAAAGCTCAGTAAGTTTACCATCTGATCAGATTTTTTTTAATTTTTTGAAAGTTAAAGAGTTTAATTTTTATTGGTCCTATGTAATGTTTTTGTTGCTGGGCCTTACTTGAGTTGTGATTGCAGGGACTGGCCATCCGTTCAACAGCATTTAAAAGAACACGGCAGCTTCACAGATTACTTCGTGGAGAGTACTGATGATCTGCCCTGGCAGGAAAGTGACCTTGTGGACAGTGCAGATTCCCGCATCCCATTTGACTTGCTGGAGTCACCAGAAGCGGAATTGTGTTTTAGAAATCATGTCAATACTCTTCAGGCCGACCAGAAACGATTGGAGTAAGTGATACCCTTTAAAAACCAAACCATTAGATTACGGCACTCAAATAGCGATGAATTATTAGCAATTTTGGTGGGGGATTACAGTTAACAAAATACCAACCTTGAAAAAAGAACTTTTTTTCAGGGAGAGGGGAAGTCGAAAATGAATGCATTCAAGGTTGATTAATATTGAAGAGAATGTTCCAGATCTATCACTCAGTCCGTGAATACTTTGTGTTGTAGAATTTTCTAAGCTGCTGCTGTTCTGCTTTTTCTTCATGATGGCTATGATCATCGTCATCTCACCATGGAAACTCAGCAGCTGCTTCTAAAACTCCAAAGTACAAGCTATTCACAGAATGTGTGACAGATCAAATTTTGAAAGTAAGGCAAGTTTACACCAGGGCTGGTACTTTCTGGTTTTTTTAGTTATCCGTTCAACCCTTTTTTTTCCCCGGTCGGTTACACGAAAACCATTTTTACGTTTTCAAAAAAAAAAAAAAAAGATAGCCAAAAAAATTTCTCACCTGCGTAATATATTATTAAAAAACAAGCTGAAAAAAAATACGATTTAGGCCTTGGTAAGACAAGCACAATTATTGACTACATGTTGCATTTTGGGATTCAAACTAAAAGAGTTTGTTAATAGAGTGTGTTAGGCAACTTTGTAACACGTCTTTATTTCAGAAAATCCTTAGATTCGGTAAAGCGCTAAAACGGCCGCCATATCTGCCATTTTTGATTGCGTTGTATAGGCGGATCTATGCATTTTTTAAAAGGAAGATGTGTTAGAAAGTTGCTTTCATACAGTGCATTACGCAACTTTGTAAGTTGTAACACATCTTCCTTTCAAAAAATGCATACATTCGGCTATACAGTGAAAAAATGCAAAAATGGCCGCCATTTTCCGTTTTAGATTGCATTGTATAGACGAATCTACATTTTTTAAAAGCAGGGCTCAAGAAATCTTAAAAAAATTAGGCGCCAGATTGGCTCCTAATCAATATTTTTTAGTCGCCAACACCCCTCCCTCCAAAAAAAACAATTTTATAAATAAAATTAAAAAAATAAAAGTTTCTCGGGCAAAAATATTTGTCAAGACATGAGGGATGAGGATTAATTTTAATTTTTTTTTTTTTTTACCATAACTGACCACAAAGCAGGAGGTTTCTTTTTAATAATGAAAAAGGGATTAACAATGAAAAAGCCGGTAAAATACTAAAAAGTAGCGTGCAGTCATTAAAACGGCAAATAGTTCGTTTGTGATGTTGGCATAGCGATCACTGGATCTGCAGCTCCATTTATGTTTTGTAAAAAGAAGTGTATTGTAAAAAAATGTGAAAAACCAACACATTAAACACCAAGGAGGGATTCTACCATTTGTCAGAATTATAATAACAATCTTCTTAAACTGATTAAATTCGTTCATTACCAACAACTGAAAACTGTTAACATGGATAAAAGTTGTTGATTGTATTTATTGTAATACCATACTTGCATGAAAGAAAACATAAAAACTGGAAATTATGAAACAAATGGACATTATGCACTTAATTTCAAACTGGAGAGAGTTTGCAGGTTCACATCCCCCACCTCCTAAAAAAAAACGTGTATCCCTAGTAATTCAAAATATGGTCTAGCAAAAAATTTGGTTAAATGCAGGCGAAAAATTGTAAGACTGGTCGTTAAAAATTTTCCTTAGATTACTTTGCTTGCATTCCCTCCACCCCAGCAACTCATGACTTGGTAAAAGACACTCAACTTAGGAACATGTGATTTCAAATTACCCCCATCATAGTTATACACCTTTCTGCCCCATTCCCAGCACGTAAAAAAGGCTTAAATTCGTGAATTTCCATGAATAAACTTTTTAAAAGAAATATCTATCAGTGGTAGCCCCTAAATTTCATTCAGGCACAATTGAAACTAGCTTTACTCCAAGTTACTTGGATTTGCCAAAACGATCACGCTGGCAAAGCTAACCGGATGTTGACAAATTGTTTTTAAAAGGTAACTGAAAGGTGCACCTTCTACCAGTAATATGCAAGATAAGAGTTTGAATAACTGGAAATACTCAAAACAGTAAATATGTATTACACTAACAGTATAAAATATATAAGAGATAATTATATTTTTATTTCGATTTAATTTTAGTGACCTAATCGCGATTGCTTTTTCCCGGTTGTTAGCAGACAGAGCACCCTTCCTACATCCGCTAGTTTCATGAGCCAAACACGTCACATTCAGCAGTTAATAATTAAAATAACACTTTTTCTTACCGTAATTTTTATTCATTTTTATGTCTTAACCCTTTAAGGACTGCACTTGCGGTAAAGGCTCATAACTGACTTGTAGGAAACACATCATAGCGTCTCACCCACTTGAAGTAAAGGAATGAAACCTGTCATTTTTTTCCTTACTGATCTGGCCTTCATTTCCCATTTTTTGTTTCACTGTTATTGCCTGGAAGGTTTCGATCTGACCTGTAGAAGCTCTGTAAACCATGATTATACAACGGGCGCATTTGGGCGCACCCGTCCTAAAGGGTTAAATTAATTTGAATTTTAATATAACGAATTTTGGAAAACTTTGTAAGATCACCAACTCCCAGCATCACTGTGCTGGATTTCTGATTTTCACATTTTCACTGCTGATCGTTGCTGACCTTTGTAACTGGGCTCCGCAAAAAAGTAATATTGCTATGGATCATCCAGTTAAGTTAGGCTACTAACGTTGTACAGTCATCAAAATTCTTTAAATAACAAAGGTAAATGAGATAGTGAATAAAAATGTATGTACTTAAATTAGTTATTAAATAAGTAAATAATAGCACCGTGAGTGAGAAGCTAAAACCTTCCCTGAAAATAACGATGCAGCCAGCGATCTATTTTTGTTTTTTACGAATTGCAAAAAGAATTTATGGTTGGCGAATTCTATGCAAAAATAGGGGATGGGAAATTCGCCACAGTGGCTACCTAAGGTAATATTTAGTCGCCAGTACCAACTTTTTATTCGCATTTGGCGAATTGGCGACCGTATTTCCTGAGCCCTGTTTAAAAGGAAGATGTGTTAGAAAGTTGCTTAATAATCTATTCAGCTATACAGTCAAAAAATGCAAAAAAAAAGGCCGCCATTTTTCATTTTTGATTGCATTGTATAGACGAATCTATGCATTTTTTGAAAGGAAGATGTGTTAGAGTTGCATGATATACTGTATTAAGCAACTTACTAACACATCTTCCTTTTTAAAAAGGTATAGATTCGGATGTACGGTCAAAAACACAAAAACGGCTTTCATGTCCCATTCTAGATTGCATTGTGTAGCAAAATCTATACATTTTTTTTAAAGGAAGATGTGTTAGAAAGTTTCTTAATACAGTGTATTAAGCAACTTTGTAACATATCTTCCTTTCAAAAAATTCATAGATTCGACGATACCCTCAAAAACCGCGAAAACGGCCGTCATTTTCCAAGATGGCGGTGAGACCTCAAGGGGGAAAGTTGGGGAATTTTAGGGGAAACTTTACAATGGTATTCGGAACATATCTACAAAGTTTCATCTCCTTCTGAATCAGTTCCAGGCAAAATGCTATTTTCTACTGGACTAGTAGCATCACATTTCATTTACGTGTTATGACGCCGCTTCCCTGCCGCTCGCGCTAGGTATAGACGAGTCCACTTCTCCATGATGTGGGGAGGGCAGATGCTGGCTAGCTTGTATTTAACTGCCTCGTGTACGCGCTGACGATCAGCAGTTTGCTTCAAAGAAAGTAAGCACCTTCGATGGGACAACAAGCCCACACGGATTATTTGTAAATAAGCTGCCCTCTACCCACCCCGGTTTTGTAATTTCACTGATTTTGAGTGTTTGGATTAGTAGGCCTAAATGATGCCACTTGGCTATTTTTGGCTCGTTCACCGCGGGTTTTGAATGGTGTCCGCGTCAAATGTTTTTCGGATATGGGTTTTATAATCCGTGTAACCGAACGTGGAACGGTTTCTGGTTAACCGTTTAACCGATCCCAGCCCTAGTTCACACACTATTTTGCATTACGGGTTGTTGGGTTAATCGTTAATTTTTGCACACCACTGAAATTCATAAGCAGACTAAGCTGTGTGTATTGCAAAAGGTAAGGATAGTTTGAATTGTTTGCATTTTTTGGGTATCATCGATCAATTATTTCTTGCAGTTGAAAATTTGGTGTGGGATGAGCAAGTTTACGTTGTGTTGCTAATGTTCATTATGCAGAAATACCAAACAAAAGGTGTATTACTCGTGTCGTTATATATTCAACTTAATTCATACGATAATTTTTTCTTTTTGTTAACAGTATGCGGCAGCAGTTTAAGAACCTCCTTGAAGAAACTGGCTACGTTACCCCTGGGAAATGTCTGTCAGAAGTGCATGTTTTGTTAATAGGTAGAGAATGCTATGAAGCCTTGTCTGAGGTAGACCGTCAGGACATTTACGATGTCCATCAAAAGGAGATTATTGATAGAGCACGACAAAACTTCCAAGAAGTATTGTTAGAACATGCTGATTGTTTTTACCGCTTTACCAGTATTGGGCCTTCTGGAGCCATAACACAGGAGGATATTAACAAAATCACAGACGTCCTGCAGGAGGATTCCAGGTACGGAAAGATACGTAGTGAACTTTTTAGGGATGCACCAAATACAATGTTTGCCTAATACCGAATATATAACCGAATACTCATCTTGCCGAATTCGGCCGAATACTGAATTATTCGGACGAATACTTAACCGAATACCTGTAATTTAAACATATTTGGTCGTTTTTCCTGCTTTTAGAAATATCAGAAGAAAATTCCTCACAAACCCGAAACTAAATGATTAGCTAAACGTTCTTACATTAACACAATTGCATAAATATATACTAAAAATATTCGGCCGAATACCAACAAAACTTAACACTATTCGGCCGAAAACCGAATGTCACTATTCGGCCGAATATCGAATATCACTATTCGGCCAAAATCGGTATACCGAATACTTGAATTTTTGGCCGAATACCGAATAATTATCGAATATTCGGTGCACCCCTAAAACTTTTCCCTTTGTGGATGCTTAATTTCGTGTAACAGTTATCCAGTTTTTCTTACCATGCAAGGAATTCTCAGCATATCTTCGGGAAAAAAAGATTCACTTAGAAATAAAATTCATACATTCCAGTCCTAGCAGAAGGATCGGATTTCAGTCGTGCATGCAAAATTCAACATCGCCATGGTAATTATGTGAATTATCAAGCACAAAACTGGACTTTGTGAATTAAGGTGGCTAAAAGAATTTTTGACATCCAAAAAAATGGTCAATGTTGGTTTGTGAATGGTTATCGTCGTACCATAGCCTTTCACAGTAATATCGCTGCTACAATAAAAAGATGTGTTATAATGAGTGCTGTATCACATAATTCTTGAAACTTGTGTTGTGAAATTTTTATTATATCAGGGATGAGATTTTTGCACCTGTACGCAGAATTTGCTTTTTCAGAGTCAATTTTGTTGACGCATGTGATCAATGCAAAGCCATTAAAAAAATTGTCCTGATTTCATTTGTATGTATGCTGCTCGAATAAAATTGCAGGGCTGTATGCCACATTTTTGTTGGACTTGGTTCAAATGCTATGTGATTTTCGTTTAAAATAGGTTAAGTTTAAAGGGCTAAAGTTAAATCAAGAAGCGAAAACTAAAATGAAACTGCGAGATTTACTAAAAATTGAGTGGTTTTTAATCCTCATTTTTTTTGTAACCAGCTCCTGTGTGGTAGTCTATCTTCTACCTCCGTTCCCATATAAAAGTGTCCCTCACACACCTCTTCAAGCTGTCGATTCAAAACCTTCCTCTTTTTTTCATGATTTACTATAGATTTAAAGGGGTGTTTTTTCTTTCTTTATGGTGACCTAAACTATATTTTTTTTCCAAACATTTAGGTATAAAGCTCTAGACAGATTAGACCAGGACAGGAAGCTGATGCTGTTTCGCCATTTAGGCTTTGTTCACTGTCCCATCCGTGAGCACTGCCCAGCTTTCCCTAATTGTATGGATTGCCTTATAGAAAGGGTGGTTGCCACAAAAGCACATAGGTAAGTTATATGGGTCTACTATGTAAACTTTTGTATTTTTTATTTTTATTGGGGCTGATCCTAGTTGTAGCAGTTCAGTATGATTCATACTAATTAATTTTAATGATCGAAAATCATTATTAACGGGATAACATTAAAACATTATGGCTTAAACCAGGTGTTTCATCTCAAGTGTGAAATCTCAATATCACCTCTAGTATTGCAGATAGTGAAACCGATCGTGACCTTTGTGGTCCGATTCAAGGTCAACGAAAAAATAACTCTGGAAGTAGTTTTTAACTAGGGATCGACCGGATAGCATTTTACCAGATCCGGATCGGTTCCGGATAATTTGACGCTAGCGCCGGATCGGTTCCGGATCTAGATCCAGGATCCGGGCTGGTGCCGGATACCGGGTAATTCACAAAAAATGATAAAATAAAGTTGTTTATTTTTTCACCTTATAAGTTGCAGATGGTGTTAATTTCGTTTTTGCTTTACATTACTTTCTTGCATTAAACACCGGAAGTCTTGCGCTATTAAGAGTACTGTACACTTGTCTATAGGCTACAGCGCTCTCTATTGGTTTGGCAATGATGCTAAATTCTGGATATTTCTTTTTAACAATCAAAGCACTCATTAGGTTAATCACAAAAGATTTTTCTAAATTAAGGATTTTCTCATTGATTAGCCTAGCCTACTGCTTCATTTTGAAAATGAATTTGCTGAATTTTGCAATATTTGTGAAAACGGTATAGGATATGCATTTATATTACATTAAAATTATTGAATTTTGCTTACATAAAAAAGTTATTAAATTTAATTAGTGTATCCTGCAGACAATTATTAAAAATAAAGTCGGACTACCCTATAAGGAATTACTTACATTTTTATGTATTTGACATTACAAAAAAAAAGCAATACAGAAAAAATTATATACTGTTTATATATTGGGTATGTATTGTTTTTTTATAGGCTCCAGATTATATGTAATTACGAACCAAAGCATCAAATGTTTGTTTTTTTTGCTGTGTGCTTATTTAATTCGATTGGATTTCTTCACCTACAGTATATTTTTTAAAACGTATTATATAAAATCATATCAAATTTATGTGTGAAAATATATATGAAGTTAATATTTATAATTTAATAGCACAAACATATCCCGTTTAATAAAAAAAATTCAATGCGAGTATAAAAAAAAAAAAAAGATAAGGGACATAAGATTGTTGCTGCCGGGAGCTACGCCTAATGCTTAGTGCTAACATGCCTGAAGATCTTTGCTTTCCGGAAATATTCTTTTATTGTTTATTTATAAAAATATAAATAAAATATTTTTTTATTTATAATTATTAACACAAAAGATTCAGATTAATTTAAAAGCTTCAATTAAGTTTAAAAACAAATTAGTTACTTTTATTTTTACGGAAAAGTACCATCATGCATTGCACTGTTCAATTCCAAGAGGAGCTCATGATGGTTCAAGTTGCTCTAAAAATGATACTCAACAAAGACCAACAAAATTATAGTAATAAAGTCTTGGCCTCCTTAAACAGGCAGCAATCAACTGTAACGTATTCTGTTCAAGTAATCACCGTTCTTTCTTGGATTTTACGATTTATTTGGTGGAGATTACTCCCACAAACTTAACAGATTCAATAGGTTGGTGGCCATTCAAAACGTGTGAAACTCTTGCTATTGATTAGGCTACTAAGCATTAGGCCTATCGGACACAGACTACAACGATGGTGATTATTGAACAACTTTAAAGTGTTTCTACTGTATTAAAAACATCAAAAAAAATTTTCGGAAGCAGTAAACGATGCTGTAATGGAAGAATAACCCGTGGATGTTATCATTTCAAGGTGACCTGGATACTGCAAGTTGAATATATTCGTAAGCACATTTACGTCGTTGAACTTCGCAATTTCTTTAAATTATAAAAACGTAATACGGTGGTCCCAAGTAGACTATATTTTTCTACAATAATGAACAGTATAATGCAATTCGTTTACAATTTTTTATACTCTTAGACCGCTTATTGATTTTATTAAGGAGAAAAGAAAAAAAATGAAGTTGATTATTTGTGTAGGATCTGGTCGGATCCGGTTAAAAAAAATTACCGGATCCGGCGCTGGATGCAGATATATCCGGACTCGGTCGATCCCTATTTTTAACCAAAAGTAGTGCTTACCGAAGGCCCACTGGGCACTCGCATCTGACGTTTGGGCTTCAATCGAGCATAGGGGCAAGATGTAAATTGCAAACTTGCAGAGGCCGAAGACACGACCTCAACAAAACAGAAATATTTAATGTCAATTAGCTCTCACTCACAAAGATGAGGGCGCCTTGTTCCACCTGAAGTCTTTCCAACTCTGTGTCTGAGGTTACAAGCTTTTTGGCAAACCTTGTGGGACAGACAGGACGGTAATAAATTACGAGCTATTAAAGGCACTGTCGAGGAATGGCACTCGGCGTGTCGCCGTGAGGAGGTAGTGTTGGCCCGTTTGCGCATTGATCACACCCGACTTACTCACTGTTTCCTTTTGCAGGGGGTTGACCCTCCTGAATGTTATTGGTGTCGACGGCCACTTGCGATCCGGCCCTTGTTGATTTTCGCCATCTTGATGGTATTTGTCGTCGTCGTTTCCATCTTCCGCATGACATTGCGCGTCAATTGGGCGATAAGTCTGTCCTCCTGTCTGGTGTTTTTCAATTTTTGCAGGAGGTACAGGTGTATGACAGGATTTAGATTAGGGGTTTGAATAATATCTCTGTTAGGGATCGACCGTGTCCGGATATATCCGGATCCGGCGCCGGATAATGCGGTATCCGGCGAGATCCATTTCCGGCTATTATTTTGAGCCAGATACCGGTTGCAACACAACCAAAACATTGTCGCCGTAAACATGTTGCTTGCCTCGGTAAAATAAATCGTAGTAAAATAACTAAGGAATCTACGGGTATAAAAAATTGCAGACGTAATAATTACAGTGTAAATTATTGCACAAAAATATATTTGGGACAATCGTATTAGGTTTTCATAACTTTAAAAAAAAAGGTGAATTCGACTACGTAAATCCGCTTAACGAAAATATTCACCTTCCGTTGCAGTACATGGGAGACCTTGAAATGATAACGTCCTCTGGTTATTCTTCCATTACAGCGTTGTTTACGGCTTCCGACATCTTTAAGTTTTTAATACCATAGAAGTAGTTTAAAGTTGTTTTATTTCCTAATTTATATTCACTATCGTTGAAGGCAATCCGTTTACGGCCGCCATCGCGCTCCCACTCCCAGCCGGCTGTCCACCAAGAGACGCGCACCTGCTAGCTCCAATGGCTGTGACCATGACTCGCTTCGCGTGATGTCACTTACGAATGGCCCCCGCCGCGATGAGTGATCACGTGCTATACCACAGCCACCTACAGTAAAGGCCATATCATCTTTGCCTCCAACAATGCTCGGCAAAATGGCGAATCAAATAACGACGCGGCAAGTTTGCCAAGTAGCGTCATCTGTTGACAGAATTTGGAACCCTGGTCGGTTAGATTGAAATTTCGCCGCTTGGTGTAGAGATGGCAGCACCTAGCAAACTTGTGCTTCCTTCTATGTCAATGGTTGATTTTACTTGCCTAATTTGTCTTGGTCTGATCCAGCCTTTACTGTAGGTGGCTGTGGCTATACATGTGCCAATCGGGGAATCCCAGCTTTCCAACGCGACCAAGATGGCGGCCATTCGTTGCGTTGTTGTGTTACTATAGCTTGAACCAGGGGCTAGTTTTAGCAAACAAAAGCAATTTCACATCAGTTTACAACAACATCAGTTGAGGTAATTAAAAGATGATATTAAATAAAATCAAAAATACGCGTGCCAAAGTACCTAATTTAGTCGGAATTATACCTCTGTTGTATGCAATGGCGGTTTCTAGTCGTCTGTAGAAAATTTCTACTACCTGTAAATTTAATTGCATTCAGTTCCTGAGTGTTCTTTAGTTGCTTGAATTTTTTTCGCTCTCCAGATACAACCAGTGCGCAACCCCACTGCTCATGCGCAATGCGCAGCCCTCCTATAAAACGTGACCGGCGCGTTGGTCGGCCATCACTTTCCTCAAGCTCTCGTCGAAGACGGATCGCCTCTCCAGCTGCATCAGCCCACCGAAAGTGCCCGACGTTCGCCGAAAGTCTCCAAGTTTGCTAAACAACCAAGCAAAGAAGACCTTCCCCACAACCTTCACCGCAAGTTCAAGGGAAGAGGACCTTCACAAGCTTTCGCCGAACGTAGCAAGCCTTCGCCGAACGCTCAACCTTCGCCGAACGCAAGCAAGTTTTCGCCGAACGTAGCAAGCCTTCGCCGAACGCTCAGCCTTTGTCGAACACAAGCAAGCTTTCGCCGAACGTAGCAAGCCTTCGCCGAACGCTCATCCTTCGCTGAACGCAAGCAAGCTTTCGCCGAACGTAAACAAGCCTTCGCTGTACGCACAGCCTTCGCCGAACGTAGCACGCCTTCGCCGAACACACAACCTTCGCTGAACGCATCAAGCCTTCGCCGAACGTATGCACAGCTTTCGCCGAACGCACTACTCTGACTGAAAGCAGCAAGCCTTCGCCGAACGTGCAACCTTCACCGAACTTTCGCCGAACGTAATGGACCCTCCTGTTCGACCTTTTTCATCGCCTCCGGCTACTCCTGTCCCTGTAGACCCCAGCATCGTTATCTTACCATCGCCCACACAACCATCAATGTCTGCTGTTCCACTCATCTCTACAGCTTCACCCGTTCCATGTGGCCAACGTCTACAATCATCATTGTCTTCTTCCCCTGAACCTTCACTACATGATCACAGACCCTTGGACCTCTCATCTGCTGCCTCACGTCAACCTAGTCATCACCAAGATGTACTTTCCCTTAATGAAATCCATCGACTTTTACACCGTGCCAAAAAGGAATTTTCATACAAGACTGGATCCAACCCTGCCCCCTCCACGCATAAAGCTTCTTATGTATGTGACTGGATTGCATCCTCTGACAATGACTCTCACAAGCGGATATCAACCACCCCTACTTCACCTTTATCAAGTAAGAGAAGACGCACTTTCTCTTCACTCAACTTTCAGACCCTGCTCAATGCTGTCCTGCGTTCTGATGACGGTCTTGATTCAGCAGCTGTACTCGCCATACACCACCGCAATCAACCACAAGTAAATTTCGAGCGTCAACCACTCTACCCATATGATGACTCCTTTCAAGGAGACACTGATTCCTCAACCATCCCGATTTTTGACCTTCTCAAAGCTGTGGAAGCCATCATCCCAGTCAACTACCTCTACAAGCCCGACCCGACCCCGACTTCTAGGGTAAACCGAGGACTAACAACAGGCTTTGGCTTTGGACCAAGGGAAAGAAACAACAAGCAACGTGCCCGAATCGGCCAATCCACCACGCTTCTCACCACCTTACTCAAAACCGGCGGATCCTTACTAGGCAAAGGAGAACCCTTGCAATTAGACAAAGAACCACCACCTCCCCGCCCAGGCCGTGAATCATGGTTTTTCCAATCCTCTGGCGACGGCGCTGCAAACCCAAGACAGTTTGAAACCTATCATCAATCGGAATTCCTTGCAACTGAAGCAATAATGGATTTCGGAACCGCCATGTTCATCCCAAAACGAGCCGAAGTTCCTACTGCTGTTCTCAAAGAAAACGACAGAATCCTTCGCCTTGGCCTTCGTGCCGCGTCTCAAGCTGACGTCCTTGCCACTGCCATTAACGCTCTATGCGAGAGACTCGCAGTTGAATCCAGCAAACGTGACATCAAACATCTTCATCTGCTGATCTCTGAATTGTTCAAGAAAATGTCCTTCGCCACCTTTCACAGTTTCAACTGGTTCACCAGGGCTCTGTTCAACTCTACCTTACTTCTACGGGACATCGCTCTTAGCACCACAACCAACTTAAACACCTCAACCAAGCTTGCCCTTCGCAACCTTCCTCGTCATGAAACCGAAACACTCTTCAGAGGATTAGTCCCAACTCTGGCACCTCATCTGGACATTTCACGAAAACCTAAACCTAAACCAGCTTCTGGCCACCCCTTTCGGAAAGCTCAACACAACCTAAACACAGCTGCCCTTCCTCCAAAACAGTCTGTCAAAACTCAGTCCAAACCCTCCCACGACAACAACTCACACTCCTTTTGTGACAACAACCAATCCTTTCGCAGAAGCAACCAAACTAACAAAGGATACAACGCAACTCCACACCTGACAATCGCAGCAGATACTCCGCATCTTCCAGAAACAAATCCCATCGACGATGATGACTATATCCACCACAGACCTGTAGGCGGTCGACTCCGGTTTTTCAGTCAAGCCTGGGAACGTATCACATCCGACACCACAGTTCTATCCATAATCTCTCATGGCTTTCGTCCCTCATTCATAAACAATCCTCGCCTTCGAACTTCCCCTCCCTGGGAATTTGCAACAAGACCTTCAGACACCTTCACTTCAGAAATCGATACGCTTCTCGCAAAAAAAGCCATTCGCATCTGCCCAGATCACTCCAAACCTGGCTTTTACAGCTCCATCTTCCTCAGACCAAAGAAGTCAGGTGGAAACAGAATGATCTTCAACCTAAAGCCACTGAATCAATTCATGCACAACAACCACTTCAAAATGGAAACCCTCGAAACCATCCGACTCTCCCTAAGGAGCATGGACTGGATCATCTCAATAGACCTGGAGGATGCCTACCTTCATATCCCACTCCATCCAGCGTCTCTTCACTACTTCCGCTTTCTCTATCAAGAAACAGTTTACGAATTCCAAAGTCTACCATTTGGCCTAAATGCCACTCCTCGGATCTTCACATCCATCCTGAAACCCGTTCTCGGCCACCTCCATCGCCACCAAATCACTGCCAATGCCTTCCTGGACGACTGGCTCCTCAACAACCCAAATCCCCAACAACTCATTCGAAACAGAATGTTCACAATCCGATTCCTCCACAGTCTTGGATTGGGGATCAACTGGAAGAAGTCAAGACTAACACCTTCCCAGCAATTCACCTTCCTAGGAGTAGATTTCAACTTAATCGAAAGCACTGTCACCCCCTATCAGAACGGAAAACCGACCTACTCTCACACGGACTGGAACTACAGAAGTCAACCTCCCACACTCTCAGAACTCTGAACTCCTTCATCGGGAAACTCGACTCCATGGCAAACCTCCTCCCGTACGGCAGGTGGATGACTCGCCCCTTCCACCATCACCGAATCGACCACTGGGACACTTGTCACCCGACATCCAGAACAACCTTACCTACAAACGAAGATTTCCCAGGGCATTGCCTACATTGGTGGATGAACGAAGCCAACCTCGCCAAAACCGTACCCCTCCACGAACCCACCCCAGACCTCCTGCTTTTCACGGATGCCTCCTTAACAGGATGGGATGCCCACCTCCAGGATCACGAGATTGCCGGCATCTGGCCCCCAAACACTTCGGATCACATCAACATTCTCGAAATGAAAGCCATCTACAACGCCCTCGACCATTTTCGGCACCTTGTAGTAGACAAAATAGTCCAAGTCCAGGCGGACAACACCACCGCCATTGCCTACATTCGCAAGGAAGGTGGAACTCGTTCTCGAACCCTACACCAAATCACCTCAGCCATCTTCCAACTTTGCCAAGAACTCAACACATCCATTCGATCTCTTCACATCCCAGGAAACCGGAATGTTATTGCGGATGCCCTATCTCGCAACAAGCCACCTTCAGGGGAATGGACCCTAAAGACATCAATTTGCGAATATCTCTTCAACATCTGGGGAAAACCCATGATCGACCTATTCGCCACGAGGCACAATGCCAAACTACCCCATTTTATCAGCCCGATCCCGGACAGCAAAGCCTGCGCCGTCGACGCTCTAACTTTCCCATGGAAGAACCTTTACGCCTACCTCTTCCCACCCTTCAAACTTCTCCCAACCATTCTCACGAAGATCGAACAGACTCCTGGGATCTTCGTACTAATCGCACCGAACTGGCCTGCAGCCCCGTGGTTCCCTCAACTTCTGAACCTCCTCATAGATCTCCCAAGGAAACTTCCACACTGTCCAGACCTCCTCTCAAAACAGAAAGGAACCAAATTCCACCCGAACTCCAAGACCTTACATCTGCACGGGTGGCTACTATCATCAAGCTCATAAATGAGACTGGAATTTTTGAAGAACAGGCCACCAGAATAGCCAGCAAGGCTCTACGAAACTCAACCAACAAACTATACAACGGACACTGGGAACGCTGGTTTCATTGGTGTAAGCGAACGAAAGTTAATCCAATCGATCCCCCTATTCAACAACTCTTAGCATTTTTCGATGACCTCTTCAAAGACAACCTCAAAGGATCCACCATTCTGGTGTACAGATCCGCACTAAACACCGTTTTCAAAGCTGCAGGAAATCGACACCTTCTTGAAGACTACCGGATCACTTCCCTTCTCAGATCCTACGAAAATGATCGTCCCTCCGTGTATCAGAAATTCCCGAGATGGGATCTCCCTCTGGTCTTAGAATCTCTAACCAAGGAACCCTACGAACCTATTCAAACCTGCCACATTAATCACTTAACCCGGAAGACTGTATTCCTCACATCTCTTGCAGCAAGTCTACGAACCAGCGAAATGCAGGCTCTCTCAAATGACCCAGCCTACTGCTTCTTCTTTGACAACTCCAGGTTCATCCACCTCAGACCACGACCTGACTTCCGTGCCAAAACTCAAAAACCTTCCGAATCCTCCAAATCGATAATCATTCCGGCATTAACAAACATCTACAACGAAGAACCGGAAAGAACACTTTGCCCTGTCCGAGCTCTCCGATATTACATCAAACAAACAGCGGACCCAGAATGCCGGAGTGGTCGTCTACAACTATTTCTACCCTTCACCAAAGGGACCAACGTAACATCAGCCGCCATGATATCCAACTGGATCAAAACGGTAATCACGAGAGCCTACGAAGATGAAAGCATCAGCTGCACCGACAACAACATCAAAGTTACTGCACACGAACTAAGGGCACTTTCAACCTCCTGAGCTTTTCACAACCATGTCTCCATCGCTGAAATCCTTCAAGCCACTTCTTGGAGAAGCCAGACTGTCTTCACCAGCCACTACTTCCGTGACATGACAAGACAGGAAGGAGATCTACACCGCCTTGGCTCCATCGTAACTGCCAGAAGTGTAGTCAACCCCCCTTAGCACTTTGCAACAGAAACGAAGATCACCAAAAACGGATGCAGGTCGAAGTCCCCTGTAACGGAAGCAAGACCCATCAAAACAAACGGCCCTTTTCAGGGCCACCACATTTTACGAAAGAGATCCGATATGACTGTTTCTGTTTTTACCTTAATAAAGTGCAAAGTTTTCGTTTCAACTTTTGGGGGAACCAGTACGCAACCCGGGGTAACTCGCCATGATGGTGCCCGCCACCTATATTGACGAGGTCAACTGTAAATGCAATTAAATTTACAGGTAGTAGAAATTTTCTACCGACGACTAGAAACCTAAATTTGGGGGGGGGGGGGGGTTTAAAATTGGTTTCTATCGTCTTACGAAAATTTATACTACCTGTACATACCCACCCTACCTCCCATCTTGAGCCGCCATCATGGTTGACATATCGAGAGGAGAGCGATGGCCGACCAACGCGCCGGTCACGTTTTATAGGAGGGCTGCGCATTGCGCATGCCCAGTGGGGTTGCGCACTGGTCGTATCTGGAGAGCGAAAAAACCTCAAGCAACTTAAGAGCACTCAGGAAATGAATACAGTTAAATTTACAGGTAGTATAAATTTTCGTAAGACGATAGAAACCAATTTTAACCCCCCCCCCAAAATTTAGGTTTTTCTTTCCAAACGGAACTTTGAGTCCAGGGTGCGTCGGGAGTTTTAGAAACGGTTTTGAAGTGACGATAAATCGTGGTTTGGACGCCAAGGGGTTCGAAAAGTAAGACGGTTTAATGACGGCATCAAAAACTAACAAGAAATAATAGCGTGGTAAACCAAAGATGACTTCCATGTTGCAACAGTCGAGACAGTTTTGTTCATAAAATAAATACAGCTTTTTTTTTATGTTAGTTTCGTTCCATTTTTTTTTCTTCGCTCTCGTTCTTTTATTTTGCTTTCGGTCTTTGTTATACTGTGCGCAATACAAAACGGACGAAAGCAATTTAAAAGGGAATGAAAGCAAAAAAAGGAACGAAACCAACGTAAAAAAGCTGTAAGTATGAGACCTGTTGTGATTTTGATTTTTTTTTAATGCAACCAAAATTCAATAATTTTAATGTAAAATAAATGCAGACTACATACTGGTTTCACAAATATTTCAAAATTTTGATAATTATTTTTCGAAATGAAGCAGGCTAATCAATAAGAAATCCTCCAACTAGAAAAATGTTTTTTGATTGATTAACCTAATGAGTAAGGCTGCACCGAACCGAACAAACCGAACCGAACATGGCCGAACAGAGGGTGTTCGGTTCGGTTCGGTGTTCGGCCTTTCAAACGCAAAATACCAAACCGAACATATCTTCACTTCTAATCGACGGATTTTGATGTTTGAATACACCATTTTGAATGCTTTTTCGCCAGCTTTCTGTTGGTCCAAACCACAAGTTCCTAGCTCTAACGGTTCAGAAGTTATAAGGGAAAATGTAAAAGTAGTGGAGATTTTTTACATTTAAACAGAGTTTCAACATCTATGGACTTACAAGTCCATGTGAAAATACCTACATTTGTTAAGAAACTTGTGCTTTGATGAATCTTTGTGAACTAAGTTCTTTTACATTTTAGTTTAAGATAGATTGGTTTGGTACATTTTTGTTCGGTTCGGAAGTGTTCGGTGTTCGGCTTATTTAAGGTCTGTTCGGTTTGGTTCTGTTCGGCTGAAAAATTCTCGTTCGGTACAGCCTTACTAATGAGTGCTTTGTTTGACTTCTTCAAAATAAAATTTGAAGAGTTTGGCAACATTGCAAAACAGTTCCGTAGCCTACATACAATTATACTGGTACTCTTAATAGCGTAAGACTTCTAAGTGTTTAATGTAAGAAAGTAATGTGAAACACAGCGAAAATTAACACCATAGCTGCTACTTATAAGAGGAAAAAAATAAACAACTTTATTTCGTTTTTGTGTACGAATTACCCGATATCCGGTACCGACCTGGATCCGGAACCGGTCCGGCTCCGACATCAAATTATCCTGAACCGACTCGGATCCGGCAAAACGGTATCCGGTCGATCCTTAATCTGTGTAATGAGTTGTGCAGTGGCAACCCGGACCACTGCACTGTGACTGAGGTTGGCGCTAATAACCAAGCTGTCGACGCGCCATTAAGCCTCAATTCCCCCCCCCTTGCCCCGACCCGCCCCCCACACACACACACAACGATCTCTAGACAGGCTGTTTCGCATTTGTTTGGGCTCGTCAGTGGCTGTCTCCCTACGGTCAAATGTGGCCTGTGGTGCTGGTTGCGGTTTGCTTGTTAAAGGCCGGATCAGACGGGTTAAATTAACATAATAATACTGTAATAATATTTTTTTTTTTTTTTTTTTAAAACTACAATCTTCTTCCATGATCGCACAATTTCATACATAAGACACTCACAGAGTCTTGTTTTACTGTAATAATAAATGTATCCCACCATTATGCGAAAGGGAGAGAACGGGGAATAGTGTCCACCTATGTTCGGCCCATTAAAAATACATATGCAATAAAAACTACTAATTCAAGATAACCAATACTTATTAGTCACCAGATAGGTGGGACGTCGTTATGGTAAAACAACCACTTGAGTCTCAAAAGAAACTGAGGGATCTTGAGATCACAGTTTGGCTTTAAATGAGTTTAGAGTGTAGCAACATTGACAACATCAATAGGCAGTGCATTCCAGGCTTTTAACTACTCTGTTAATAAAATAAAATTTTCGACAGACAAGTTCATTTTCTGAACAGCTAATTTAAACTTGTGGCCCGTAGTATTACTGTGTCCACGCACGCGAAAAAATGTACACCTTATAAGCCAAAATAGGTGTAGGTACATTCCCGGAAGTAGAACATCTGATAATTGCTCTTCGTTGCCTAGCCGTACAAATAATTTTATTGCAGTGAGATGCCGGTTCAAGATTGGAATTAAACCAAAGCCCCTAAATCTCTAACTAAATCAGATTAAGGTATGTTGATGCCACGAAGGTTATAATTATTTTTAGCGTTTGTTCTTCCTAAGTTTAGGGTGTTATTTTAGCAGCGATAGGAAGTTGCCATATCTCTGACCAGTCTCAAATTACATTTAAGGAGCTATTAAGTTTAAAAAGGTCTGTAGCACGACAGGAAAGGTTGGCATCATCTGCAAATTTAAATGACGGTGTGTCAATATCACTCTTTAAATCGTCAATGTAGAGGGTGAAAAGCAGAGGGCCCAGTATGGAACCTTGTGGTACCCCACTTGTGACCAAAACGTCATTGGACAAGGTTCCTGCCACAGCAACTCGTTGAGTCAGACCAGTGAGGAAGACATTTATCCAAGCCAAAAGTTTACCCTCAAATCCCATTAATTGCAGCTTTAAAAGAAATCTTCGATGAACGACAGATTCAAAGGCCTTTGCAAAGTCTATAAATATCTTTAAGTGACATAATTGACTATTGCGTCCTGGTAGTTCTGCACGGGGCGGACTGGTGCTGAAGGTGATTAGCCTCCATGCGATGGGAGATGTTTTAGACATATGGTTACTCTGCTTACATACCGTTTGATTGGCAGTGACGGCTTGGGTGTTAGGCTAGAAGTCTGGTTTGGTACTGGGTTTCCTGTGAGATAGTGTCGTAACATCTAGTACGGAGTTTTCCTGTCCCCATAGGTCGGTATGGTGTTTACAATCGTGCGAATGATACGGATTGTTGTAATGAGACTTGGGGCAGTTTCCTACCTTGGGTACAGGGTTGTTCTGGTCTTGTAACGTACCTTGGTGTGGTTGGGTCTAGTCTTGGTGGTTCAGCCGAGGGATGAATAATGTTGTCCGACGGTGCATGGAGGCCTGGTTGCTGTGTGTGACGTCTGCAGGAACTTGGGAGTTCTTGCACCTTGCATACGCAGTTACACACGGTGTGCAAGTCGACATGGTATCGGTGGTTGTTCTGTCTCTTCGAGGTGGGCACTTCCTCTGGTTTCCAACAGGGTTTTGAGGTGGCAGAGTATGGGAGTGTGGTCTTCCAGTGTAATTATGAATGGGTCATAGGGCTGGCCTGCACCATGTTCGCAAGTCTGTCGCACTTGTTAACACAGCTTTGTCGGATTCTAGTAGGAGAACTGTGACACTGTTGCGAGAACAAGTTCTCCGATAGAATCACTATTATGTTCTGTAAATTGTAGGCCTTAATCTGCAGTAGGGCTGGGATCGGTTACACGGTTAACCGGAAACCGTTCCACGTTCGGTTACACGGATTATAAAACCCATATCCGAAAAACGTTTGATGCGGGCACCATTCAAAAACCGCGGTGAACGAGCCAAAAATAGCAAAGTGTCATCATTTAGGCCTACTAATCCAAATACTCAAAATCAGTGAAAGTAGAAAACCGGGGTGGGTTGGGGGCAGCTTATTTACAAATAATCCGCATGGGCTTGTTGTCCCATCGAAGCTGCTTACTTTCTTCAAAACAAATTGCTGATCGCCAGCGCGTACACGAGGCAGTTAAAGACATGCTGGTCAGCATCTGCCCTCCCCATGTCATGGAGAAGTGGACTCGTCTATACCTATAGTGCGAACGGCAGGGAAGCACCGTCATAACACGTAAACGAAATGCGTTGCTACCCGAAAACGCAAACATGCTAATTTTTCTGGCTCATAATTTGAAATTAATGGAACATTAACGAAAACGTATTAAATTTTGTTGTTTAGTTTTTGGCTTACGTTGTCGTTAAGATGTAAAATTTGACATCTTGTAGAAATTTTAAAGCTACGTAAAGTCAAAATTCTTGATAAAATAAGTACTTAAATTTATCAACGTCAACTTTCTTCTAGTTTAAATCCCAAAATGCAACATGTAGTCAATAATTGCGCTTGTCTTACCAAGGACTAAATCACATTTTTTTTCAGCTTTGTTTTTTAATTACACAGTGTGAAATTTTTTTTGGCTGCATTTTTTGCTGAAAACGGAAAAACGGTTTTCGTGTAACCGACCGGGAAAAAACCGGATAAACGGATAACTAAAAAACCGGAAAGTACCAGCCCTAATCTGCAGTAAATATACACTATATTTTGGTGCTGTGTAAAACTGTTAATACTAAGGCTGAACCGAACTGAACATGGCCGAACAGAGGGCGTTCGGTTCGGTGTTCGGCCTTTCAAAAGAAAATTATCGAACCGAACGTCTTTCCACTTCCAATTTCGATGTTGGAATACACCATTTTGAAGGTTTTTTCAACAGCTGTCTAATGGTCCACAACACAAGTTCCTAGCTCTAGCCGTTCAGAAGTTGTGTGAGAAAATGTAAAGTTAGAGGAGATTTCTTCATGCTAAAATTGAATTTCCACGTCTGTGTGACCATATCTGCATTTATTACCAAACTTGTGTATTGGTAAATACTAAATATGTGAATCTTTGTGAACTGAATTGTTTTCAATTTAATGTTAAAAGTTAAATGGTTTGGTAGACATTTTTTCGGTTTGGAAGTGTTCGGTGTTCGGCTCTTTAAGAGCTGAAAAATTGGTGTGTGGTACAGCCTTAGTTACTAGTTTAATACATAAAAAAAATTGTTGTTCATGGTACAATTGGTACACTACTTAAAAGTTTAGGAATGCACTTAACCGTAGCTTCCATCAACTTTTGCTACCACACAAACTGTTGAAAAATGCTGAACATAACAAATTTTGGGAAAGTCCAAGCTTATTAAGTTTTTGGCTTTTCAAGTTTTGTTTAACGATCCCACGTAACTTTAGGGTTGCCCCAACATCGAGAAATTTAATGCAAAAAGCATTGCTGTTAATTCCATGATGCCATTTTTCAAAATAAGCAATGTCGTAGATTCAGCCTTCCCTTCTGAGGCAGTCACCTCTAAAGTTTTAAACTAGGAACAAATAATTTCTTCAAACCAAGTTAAGTTGAAAGGAATATCAAAACAGCTAGATGTTTAGTTTACTAGATGAGCAAATGTAAGCGTTCTCAGTCAAAAAATTAAGCACCTTTTGAACTTAGCAATTTTTAATTAAATAATTAAATAAAGCTGCCAATAAATTATGGATTTGTTTGTTTGTTCGATTTGTTTGCATTGATGACTACCATGTAAGAAATTGTTAGTAAAATGTAAAGTGAACAATGCTGCAGTGATGTGCTATTGATTCTAGTGTCCATCTTTCATGGAGTTTATTTTAATTTGTCTTATATGTTTAATTAAACTCAATGTTTGATTGCAGGCCAGCATCCTGGTCCAGGAACAGCCAGTGGCAGATGAATACAGATAATAACCAATTAAATCTAGTCATATTGGGCTCTGATGGCTTAGCGGACGAATTGGCTACAGAAATTAGAGTAAGCTTCATAATTCCTCTGTTTATACAAACTTCTTGCTTACTAGCTAAACATATTAACTGCTAAGGCAGGATATCATCAAGATTCGTATATATTTTTATTTGTCTAATACGGTTGTGTTCATAATTCTTATACGACGCACAACAGGGATTGAGAAATTGTGACATTGCTTGCGACGTTCTGACGGTTCTTATGTGAATAATAGTCCTTGTTGTTCGTCGTAAAAATTGTTGTTTGGCGTACAGATGAACAAAGCCAGTTTCTTATCTGAATACGACTCAGTTCTGCACCACAGCACGTGTCATCACATGTTGTTTCATTGTTGTCGAATAATGATCATTGGGAGCGAGGAAATGTTGGTGTCTTTTTTCCCAGTAGTTCAGAGTTAGGATGCACGACTTAAACTGAAAAGTCCGCTCTTTTCTGCTCTGTAATTCTATAAATCAACCTACAAACAAACCACAGATCTATACAATATATCTTACTAACAGGAAGCAGTTTTTTATTCATATTATGCCCGTATTAGGGCAATGACGTCACCTTCGGATACACAGAGCTGCGTCTCATTAGATTCGGAGCGTGTACGTTTAACATATTTCAAAAATTCTTATTTAAGTTCATATTTAATAGGGATCAGCTGATATGAGTTTTTACGGATCCTATCCCGATGTCTATCCGAACTGATATGATACCGATAATTTAATTACCATACAAATGCAACTTAAGTTTCTGGTTTTGCATGGGTTCCAATTGCCAAGATTATCCAAAAGGTTATTTGGAGCAATAACAGCATTTTTACTCTTATTCCTACTTATGGCTTCAGCACATTCATCTTCTAGATAGATTTTAAGTTGGTCATTGTAAAACATAAAGTGTCAAAACCGTTACGTGTTTCCATTTCATTACAAATTGTGGGAATGGATTTGCTGTTCTTACTTGGTTGTTGCTTTTGCCATGATTGGTGTCAGTTATGTAAGGAAAACAGATGAGTTTCTTAGCGAAACAATATATGTGTCGGAAGCCTTACAGTGGTCCGATACCAATATGGCAAAAACACCTATAAATACCGATTATACCATATCGATGACGTATACTCACAGTTCGATCACGCAAAACCAAAAGTCAAAGATCTTCAACGGATTTCCCCTCGAAACTTGCGAATTCTCGTTCGTAGCATCCTTCCTCAACTGTGTTACTCTTCGGGATCCTTCCCTGCCCTGCAGCGCTTTGTAACCTGTTGTTTTGCATCATTTCCGTTAGGGATGCACCGATGTGCCCTAAAACCGATTCCGATGTCCGATTCCGATGTTGAAAAAACATCGGCCGATGTGCGATGCCGATGTATGTCTACCGATGTTAAAAAAAAGTTAGTCATATGTTAGTCAAAATTAGTGAGCGAACTTAAATTGAAATTAGTTGCTATTAAATTTGGAGTTTCACAGTATGTTTCACAACGACATTTTTCAATATTAGTCATGTGTTCATAAACCATTTATTTACTGGATAGTAGGGATGTGCGATACTCGAAAAATTCGAGCCAAGCCGAGTATGAAACTTGTACTCGAATTCGGCTCGTTGCTCGCGTCCATACTCGATAAATTCTAATCTGGCGAAAATGCGATAACTTCGCCAATTTTTGACCGATTATGAACGAACAAAAGTCACCAGAAAAACGACCGATTATGACATTCCAATATACAAAATCGATCGTCTCAGCGAGAGCTTTCTATTGGTGCAGATTAGACGTCTTTAACTGAAACCATTTTCAAGTTATGTCCTTAAAACTTGAAAACCATGACCCACACATTCAGCTGAGCATCATCTTTGTTCTTATTATCTTAACAAATTAAGGAGAAATTGCAAACAAAATATTTCCATCAAATACTCGAACTCGGCTTGATAGTCGATTCTTCTGCTGCAAACTCGGCTTGGCTCGACTCGAAATAAAATTTTTACTCGCACATCCCTACTGGATAGTAATATTAACATACAGCCGTTAAGTCAATGGTAATTAAGCTCAGTAAAAAAAAAAACTACCATCATTATTAGCTAAGTACTAATTAAAATATTAAAAACGCTTAAAAGATAAACTGCTAGGTTAAAAGCACTGTTTGGCCTATCAGTACTTCCAGTTAACAGATGGAAGATTTTGATTCAGATAGACCATCATCATTAATTTTTCTGGATGCAAACTGATATTTTTGGTGAAAATATTTCCACCAGTACTGGACAGTCTTTCTGAAGGAACAGAACTTGGTGGGACACTTAACCTTTTAAGCAGGATGAACGTATATACACGTCCAAAAAAAATGTTATTCCAAACGCAGTAACGACGTTGAAGCTTTGAAGGGAAATTATAGGTCGAAAAACGCAATTTTAGGGTAAAATATCAATTTGAGAAAAGCTGAAATTCGCTCCTGACATGTTGTGCATCGATTTCTGTACCAAATAAGTTGTTACCGATGTCTATAATTTCATAAAAAGCACTTTAGTTGAGCATAGACTCACTAAAAACTGCAAAAATATCGATCTCGTTCTTTTTTTCCGAAGTTAGAAAGCAGAAAATTGTTCATTTTTTGATCAGCGGTATTGGTCGAACCATTTGAGTGGGCGCCGTCGTCTTGGATTCGTTGAAAAGCTGGAGTTCCCCTCTATCCAGAGGGATGTTTTTAAAGTCAGCGGCTTGCGAGTCGCTTGGCTGGGTGGACGCTTTCCCATTGAAATAACAAACAGGCAGCGTTTCCGCTTGCAAGCGAGTCGCAAGCCGCTGACTTTAAAAACATCCCTCAGGCCTCGCAACATATTTTCTCGATGGCCATTTGGTAGGGATTGACCGGAGACAAAATTTGCCGGTGCCGGTCCTTGCAGCTTTCGGCACCTGCCGGTTCCAAAATAAAAATAAACGTATGGAACCATGATTTAATTGTATAAAAAAAAAAAAAAAAAACCTAACACATTAAAAACAAGGAGGGCTGTTGCCATTTGTCAGCATTATAGTAATAATCTTCTTAAACTGATTTGCATACCACTGAAAACTGTTCTGATCAGTATCAGTAGTTGTGACTACCTAAATGTAAGCACAGATAAAAAAAATATGTTCGGCCTATTTATTGAAGTATCATACTCGCATTAAATTTCAAATCAAATGTCAAATTGGAGAGGGTTCCAGGACCACCCCACTCACCAAAAATACCTATATCCTATTAATTCAAAATATGGTCAAGTAAAAACGTGGTTAAGGGGCAATGAACAATTATAATCCACCCTCCTCCATAATTCATAACATTTCCAAACGTCACACAACTTACGAACGAATGGTTTAAAACCACCCCCAATCATCAATCTTTCTGGCCCACTACCAACACAGAAGAAGGCTTATATTAAGTGAGTAAGTTTCCATTTCAGATTCTTGAATTTCCACGAATTAACTTTTAAAAATAAATATCTATGATTGGTAGCTCCTAAATCTCCTTCAGACATGTTTGAAACTAGCTTAAACTCGAAGTTGCTTGGATAATAAACGATGGCAAAGGAAAAACTGATGATGACAAATGGCTCTTCAAGTTGGTAACTGAAAGGTGCACCTACTACCAGTAATGTGCAGGCTAGAGTTTGACAACTATAAATACTCAATAAGAGTAAATATATATTGTTACACTAACAAAGTAAGCTCTTTGAACTGTACATAATAAATATGAAAAGAAAAACAATTTAATTTATATTTACAATTTTTTTCTTTTATGGCCTAATATCGGTTACTTTTTCCCGGTTGTCAGCGTGTAGAGCACCCTACCGATATCTGCTAGAGCCAAGCAAGCACAGCACAGCACCGCAGTGAATAATTAAAACTTTCATTTTTGTGTCTTAAATTAATTATAATTTTTATAATTACAATGAATTTTGAAAAACTTTTTAACCCTTTGACTTGCAGCATTAATTAGGGAAGTGATTGTCATTCAGCGCAGTGATTAATTTAGTACAGCAACAGAATTCAAACTTGAAATCAGTTGGAATGCTTGATTAAGGTTGATACTTGATGTCTGTAGATAGCTGCTTGCATTGGTGCAGGTATATGGGATGGTAAGGCGGCTTGAATATAAGGCGAATTGTGGTTATGGGCTCACAAATTCCATATAAATGGACATGTTTGTAAGGCGGATGACTTTCACCCAAGATTCCATTGACTCTGTTACCAGTATAGTTGGTACCATAGCACAGCCAATTTCAGAATTGTATTTTTCTTGATATAAGTGTCTTTTTCCAACTGTGGACTCCATAACAAATTTTTAAGGTCTATTTTTGGTTATATTTTAGTTTTTGCTATATAATTAAAAAACTATTTGAGCTAGTGACTTTTCAGTAGCACCAATGGATAGCTCTCGAAAAAACTGTTCGAATGGTGTATTCAAACTTCAAAATCGGTTACAAATTGACCGAGTTATGGATTTGGACGCGCATGTAAGACAAAAATAAGATAAAAATAAGCGCGCTTTAAAGCACGCTTGCAAGTCAAGAGATTAAGATCATCAACCTCCAGCATCACTATGCTGGATTTTTGATTTGCACATTTTTACTGCTGACCGGTGATGACCCTTGTTCCTGAGCTCCAAAACATAATATTCTTGCAATGGGTGGTGCAGTCAAGTTACGCCACTAACGTTATACAGTCATCCGAATTCTTTAAATAACTAAAGGTAAATAAGATAGTAAATAAAAGTTCTTCAAGTACTTAAATAAAGGTTCATGTATTTGAATAAATAAATAATAGAAGCACATCGTTAAGAATTAACCAAATTTTGGCCGGTGCCCAGGCGTCGGCGGGACGACGGGTTACCTTGCCAGTGCAGGAACGAGTTTGGCGTTCGACTCTACGACTGTCATCGGAGTTGTTTCATTCCAAGGCAACGGCACAGCTGCGACGGTTCAGGTCGTGGGGCAAGTGACCCGGTGTAGGGGTGATGGACGCCTTCGGGGTGTCGTGGACCGAGAGGTGTTCGGGGATGGTTCCCGCAGGTCCTCTCCTGTGCGAGTGTGTACGCAGGTCCCCGGACGATGCAGTCTGGTGGGGCAGTGATCGTGACACCGGCTTGGGGGGCGGCTCCCTAGTTCAGTCTGCTGCAAGCGATGCGTGGAGCTTGACAGTGGGGTTGCCCAACCGAGAGGATTTCCTGTTAGACCCTTGTACAAACGGGATGGCCACAGGTTTCTGGGGCCGGTGCGTTGGTGCAGTGGACGTTGACGGACCTGTGTGCACCGACTGCAAATTTTAGTGGGGTAAGATTCTGTGTCGTAGAACTGGCACGTTTTTGAATCTATCCCAAAGAGTTACACAGTTGAAGAAGGAAGCTACGAATGAGAATTGAAGATTTTACCAGAGAACTTGTTCTCGCAGGAGAATCTAAGTTGTCAGAGTAGAATCCGACGAAACTGTGTTACGTTGAGTACCCTCCCGCCTCCCTGCTACGGACTCTTACTGCGCATGCTGCGTGCGAAAAGAGTGGAGGTTAGTAGATAGGGCAGAACGGATGGGAAGTAGGGGCGGAAGTGACGCAAACTTGCATGCATTTCCAAACGGAAATGACGCAAAACAAGTTACAAAGCGCCGCAGGGCAGGGAAGGATCCCAAAAAGTAAAACAGTTTCGTCGGATTCTACTCTGAGAACTTAGATTCTCCTGCGAGAACAAGTTCTCTGGTAGAATCTTCAATTTTCGACAACCTTTACTTGTTGTCTTCGTCAGGCAGTTAAGCCACCGGCACCCATACTCACTATCTTTCCAAACCCAACGAACTTCCAAAATTCAAAACTCCCTCTTTACATCACAATAGGCCTTGAGTCAGCATTCCAGGCTGGTGTTGGCACTGCTCATAGTCGATGTTTCTTCATCTGTATCTTCCTCCGTAGTTGGTGGTGCGGGGAGGAATTTCTTCCAGCTTGCTTCCAGTCTAGTTTTGAATTGAGTTGTCACCATGATTACTAATCGTTTTATGAGCTGGTTCTTTTGTGTTCAGTAGTTTTATTGACATGCCTTGCAAGCTGGAAGAAATTCCTCCACACACCACCAACTACGGAGGAAGAAACGATGAAGAAACATCGACTATGACCAGTGCCAGCACCAGCCTGGAATGCTGACTCAAGGCCTACTGTGATGTGAAGTGAAGGGAGTTTTGAATTTTGGAAGTTCGTTGGGTTTGGAAGGATTGTGTGTGTGCCGGTGGAAAGTTTTGAGGGGAAACGAAGACAACCAGTAAAGGGTGTCAAAAATTCGCAAGTTTCGAGGGTAAAACCTTTGAAGATCTTTGACTTTTGGTTTTGCGTGATCGAACTGTGAGTATAAGTCATGAACTTGAACCAAACTAGAAATGCTGAGTCGACCAATTTTTCGTTATTCAAAACCATATCGATATCGGACTATCCCTAACAGTTAGTTGTTGAAAATTTTCTGGATATAGGAGTAAGTGTCTAGTTTGTGGAAATGTGTGTGTTTACTTTGTGAATTGACATTTTCGGAATTTCGTCGTGTTCTATAGCATGAACTTCAACGAAGTTTTTCGTGATATTTTATGAGCATCATTGAAATTAGGTTTAGGCCTACTTGATACAAAATACCAATGCTGAAGTAAACAAAATGACCGGTACTGTAGGATGACGAAATGGTGGCTCGCATCGTTACGCCAAATAGAGGAAAAGATTGTAAACATCGTTAACATCATAACGTAAATTGAAATCAAAATAGAAACTGTAAATCAAAATCACTTCGGAGAATCCTCTTCTAGAAAGAAAACAAAAAGTCTCATCGAGTACCACTCTTGTTTTTACGAAATGTGTAATTTGTTCGTTTTAGCACTCTACTCCTTTCCGGGAAATCTTCTGTCTCGGAAAATTAAATCTGGAAAGAAGATTCGTGCTAAAACATACAAATATCGATTTCATAGAAGCACTCGGAGTATTGTACCCGAAAATATCACAGTTTTTTTTTTTACAACCCTGATATAACAATGCAGTGCTAAAGTCCTAAAAGGTAGTGTGAAGGTTATACGGTCTTACTTAATTCCCTAATGTTATATTTATTTGTGGCATGTGGTTTTGTTTGTTTAGAATTACGTAACTTATATTGACTTACCCCAATGTTCTGTTATTAGGCCCAATGTGAAGATGATGAATACGAAATGGATAATGTGTTGTATAGCCTTGACTATCGTATTATAGACGGAGATGTTAATTTGCCTCAGAATTCTTTCAGGACGTCAGATTTTCTGCCTCATGGTAAGATTTTTCTTTCTTTGACTGGTTTAGGTGCATGAAAACAGTAACGTTATTGTAACTACAGCCTTCTAATGAAAATTCCTAACTAAAAGACAATCTTTACACTTCCTTTAATGGTTTCTTGCAACCATAGTGGCTGTGGAGCACAGTGGAAGATTTAAGATCTATTGGTCTTTAAAATAGCGAGTGATACGTTCTTGTGTAGCCGAGTCTGGTCAAACACAGGCAGTGTTTAGAGAAGCCCACTTCACTGCGAACAAAATTGAGAGTAGCTATTATTGGTAGCATGGAAACTTGGGAAATGGTGGCAATGTTGGATGGTGGCTATTCCACATAGTGGAAATGGAAATACCTTCGCTAAGTTTGAAATAGTAAGGTAGATTTTGCCTTAATGCAGAATTCAGGTAAATTTGTCGTGGGTGTATAAATTTACTAGGCTCCCTAAATATCCATTAGAGCCCCAGATTAGAATATCTAACCATTGAATAGTTTTAAAAATCACCTTGTTCATTCAAAACTAATACAGAATTTTTGTACCTCCATTAATCGTCATTAAGCCCTTTCTCCAGGTTGTGCTAGGTCACATCTTTTGTCATGGACAAGCAAGCCATTGAAAACTGACTGTTTCACTGCCAAATTTGAAAATTGAATTGACAATAGGTACCAAGAACCTGGTTAGGAAAATTATTACAACTTAATAACAACTTAATCATAACTTAATAACCTAATAATAATAATCGTAATGATAACAATCTTATGCAAGAGTCGAGACAGTTTTGTTCTTAAAATGAAAAAAAATAAATACAGCCTTTTTTTATGTTGGTTTCGTTCTTTTATTTTGCTTTCGGTCTTTGTTATACTGTGCGCAATACAAAACGGAACGAAAGCAATTTAATTTAAAACGGAATGAAAGCAAAAAAAAAAGTAACGAAACCAACGTAAAAAAGCTGTAAATAAAAGTCCTGGTGTGATTGATTAACCTAATTAGTGCTTTGTTTGACCGTTTCAAAAAAAAATGTGCAGCGTTTGGCAACATTGCAAAAACAGTTCTGTAGCATACATGTAATTATACTATACTGGTACTCTTAATAGTGTAAGACTTCTAAGTGTTAATGTAAGAAAGTAATGTGAAACAAACCGGAAATTAACACCATAGCTGCATCTTATAGGGAGAAAAAATAAACAACTTTATTTAATTTTTGTGTGTGAATTATCCGGTACCGGCCTGGATCCGGAACCTAGATCCGGAACCGGTCTGACACTAACATCAAATTATCCGGAACCGACCCGGATCCGGCAAAACGGTATCCGGTCAATTCCCAGTTATTTCCAGTACCAATCGTTAAACGTGGTAGAAGGTATGCAGGATAAAGGTAGTAAACAGCACAAAAAGACGACTGTTATTTTACCTTGGATTACAAGATAAACGTTTTGGAAGGCCTACAGCCTGTCATTGTGGTACGCACTAGTAAGGTCGTTCAAACTTTGTTAAACCTTCGTTACATTACCCGCAGGTTATACGGTAATACGTGGGGTGCTGGTTATATGAGAGTTTGTTTGCCCAACCGCCTTATTTTTTAGTGAGGCGGGTTACACGCATGAAATTACGGTAGGCTTACAGAAGGTAGGAAAAAAAATTGATGAACTGGTACAGCAAAAGTATCCCAGAATTAAGTGAACGTCATATGACATTCGTTGTCTCAAAGAAACATTTGATGAGACTTCGTAACTTTCATGGCCCATGACGGGTAAAAAGAAATAGTTATTGTCAAAAAGCTTCAAATCTAGCTATTAAATCAGTACTTTTGACAACAATCAATCCAGTCCAGCGCAATTCTCCCAAGACTGTTTGACTCCACATTTAACATCTTGTATGTGTCATTGCGTCAGCTGTTCAGTATCCTCCACGACTACAGTAAAAACTGTGCCAAGTTAGCATGGCTTTCCAAAAATTGGACGTGACATCTTGCCTTCGACATCAGACAACAGCTTTCTGAGGTCCTTTGTATTCAAACGTCAAAATTGGTATCTTCAATTTTGTTTATTACTGATCTATTTAAGTTTTTTATCTATATTGCAAATATCGGTAAGAATCGGGATCGCCCAGCCTTAAGAACTCGTAATTTTAGTTAATCATTGTGATAATTATGTTCATGTTTACGTCTTGTACGCTTAGATTTCAAAGAAAAGGATAATTACCGTTCCAATATCCTTCCAAATTTTCGACAGTCTGGTTTTTCTGGAGTTGGAGTGGCTCAGAACTACTGTCTTCGTCAGGCTACTACATCACCGCTGGCTTCGTCGTGATCATTCGTCTGAAACAGCAGACGAACGATCACGACGAAGTGAGTAGTGATGTGGTAGCCAGACGAAGACAGTCATTCTGATCCTCTCCTACTCCAGAAAAACCAGACTGTCGAAGATTTGCAAGGATTTTGGAACAGTAAATACTCTTTCCTTTGAAATCTAAGCGTACAAGACATAAATAAACATGGACTCAAATATCGCTCCAATTCATACTGTGAAAAAAATCGGTGCAGCCCTCCTCTATAAAAGCGCGCGCACGCTTTCGCTATTCATTTTCCTCCAGAGGTTCCTACGCGTCACCTCGCTCTCGTTTTGGAATTTGGATTTTCGCCGAAGATGGCCACTGCTCCCAAAGTCTCCGCTTCACTTGCTGCTCACTCTCGTGCTCCCGTTCAAGCTTTTTGTGCTCGGCGACCGTTGTATCTCCTCGCTCAATCTCGCAGCTGACGTCCGCACCCTTTCGGCTCATCAGGAGGATGAGTCCCCACTTCAAGCAGGCCAACGGACTCCTCCCGAACCTGACCTTTCATCTCTCGAAAAGGATCTCCGCTCGGCGAAAGACGCCTATCGCTAGGCCAGAAGAAACTATGGCTGGGCCGTCGCCACCAGGGCCAGATTTCTAAGTAGGCCTGGGAGGCCCGGGCCTATAGCGGCACTTTTTTAGGGGTGGCACGACGGCTTAAAAACAATAGTGCGTGAGAGAAGCTGGTGCGAGATTTGTCGGTGCTTGGTCTTTTATGGAACTATAACTAAATGCTATAGTGCCATCCATTGTTGGAATTACGCTAAGCGCAAGCTGCGCTACACAGCTCAGTCTAATACGAGCCGAAATTCCGCATCCTATCAAGAGATGTAAATAAACAAGTTGTTGCTATGAAAGAGCGATTTAGAGTTTGACGGTGGCTCAATTTTTTTTTTTAACTTTCGGCTCAGTGTTCAAGGAGAGATACAACACGTTTATAACTATACATTTTTTCTCCGTCAACTTAACGACATGTTCGTTTGACTGAGTATGGGGAGGTGGTCTCATTGATGGTTAGCACGACTGTCTCATGGGTAAGAGTTCCCTGGTCCGAGTTTGACCTCGGCCACATCATGCATTTTCGGAAAAAGAAAGCTGTGATATCTCGTGCGTGTGTCTATTGTGGCGTGTAAAAGATCCTAAGAATTAATCGGGTGAAGGACTCTTAACGCCACTGCGATTCGTGAGTAGTAACTTAAAAAAAAGTTTCGTTATTGTCGAGGATTCAGTACAAAAATGTAAAGGGAGGGGGGTGACAGGTAGAAGGAGGGGATGGAATGAAAAAAAGGAAGGACGGGAGGGAAAAGAAGGACTGAGTGGGGGAGGGGAGGGAGGTTCAACAATGTTGGTGCAACTTCCCTCCACCCCCTCGGGAAACCTGCTGCTCCCCTCCCAGATATAATCTCACGCTCCGCTCCTGTATGTAAACATGTAACGGTTACGACCCTAGCTTACGAACATTTGCTTGCATTGTTGGGTTTGTCGTGCGTTGATATAGTGGAGACATAAAATAATTAGCTGCTAGCGAGTGAAACTGAGACGCACTCAGTGTAAAAAAACAAATGGAAGAAAAGAACGAGGACCTTCTCAATCAAAACCCCTAAGATTTCTTTATTTTTACCTAAAAGAATAAAGAAAGTAGGGCCTTGGGCTTGCCGTAGTGAGTGGTCGACCACCAGTGAACAGCTCTCCCAAATGTCAACTAATTAATTCTTTGTTCAGGTAGTCTTACGAAATTTAAGTACAAAGGGCAACGGAAATAGGTTACTTTAATTATTTTGCTTTAGTAAGTAACAGAGCACAAGTTATACTGCCCTACCAGTTTTCTGTGTATCGGTACAGAACATAAAAATTAAGATAGGTTGGGGAGGATGGGGTGGGGGGGGGGGTGAGAGATTAAACATTCCGCAAGAGATTGGGTAGGGGAAGTTTTTTGAGGGAAAAAAAGGGCGGCATTGTAGTTGGGCCTACAGGCGGCAAGAGTTCGGCTCGACTTGAATTAAAATTTGTCTACTCGCACATCCCTAATTTCTCCCTCCTTGGAATGAATCGAAGACCTGCTAAGCCACATTCGCCTATTCCGAAAGCAAACCTCCCTCTCACTACAAGAATTGAACTCCCTCATTGGAAAGATGGATGCAATGGTGATGGATGGTCAGACCCTTTCACCACCACCGAATCGACTACTGGTCGAACTACCAAAACCGGCCGGACGTGAAGATACCTTTCAACAACGACTTCCCCCGTGAATGCCTCCTATGGTGGTCTGACGTCACAAACCTAACGAAAATGGTACCCCTCCACAAACCCCATCCAACCGCCGCCTCTTCACGGACGCATCAAACGAAGGAATGGGAGCCCACCTAGACAACCAAGAAATCTCAGGCCGTTGGCCATCAAACATCAAGGGACACATCAACATCCTCGAATTACGAGCAATCCAACTAGCTCTCGGACATTTTCAATCCCAAGTCCGAAACCAAGTAATCCAGGTCCAAGCCGACACATGACAGCCCTGGCCTACATCCGCAAAGATGGGGAACAAAATCCAGGCTCTTACACCAAATCACCTCGGAGATTTTCAACCTCTGCATCCAAAACAACATCACCCTGCTTCCATTACACATACTAGGCAACAGGAATGTGATTGCAGACTCTATCACGCCGGAAACCTCCAGCAGACGAATGGTGCCTCAAGAAATCCATCTGCGAATATCTTTTCAACACCTGGGGCACTCCGATGTTAGACCTGTTCGCCACGAAGCACAATGCCAGACTTCCCCATTACATCAGCCCCATCCCGGACAAAAGGCAATGGCAGTCGACGCCCTGACGTATCCTTGGAACAACCTTTATGCATATCTATTCCCGTACGGAGGAAAATACGCAATATTCCAGACAGGCAAGAACGATTTAACAATTCTTGGCGAATTTTCGATAGTCAATTTGCTGTGGATGGAAAAACCTAGCCGACTATCATCTTCAGACACGTATTAAAAATTCCAAACACTACTACCGCTGGTTTCAGAGACCGTCTAAGAAAAAAGTGGAATACAGCCTTCAAAATAACGGAGGCAGTGCATGAGCGTCGCGCACCTACCTTGTTTATACCTTGTAAATATCGTAGGCAAGTTAACGCCTATTTCGAATCTAATGGACTGTAAATAGATGTAGTGTTTGGAGTTTTTATTATGTGCCTGAAGATAATAGTCGGCTTGGTTTTTCCATCCACAGCAAATTGACTATCGAAAATTCGCCAAGAATTGTTAAATCGTTCTTGCCTGTCTGGAATATTGCGTATTTTCCTCCGTACGTAAGCAATGTCGTCTGCTACGTTCCAGAGTATGAATCTATAAGTTTTTAAAATGTCTATTCCCCCTTTTCAAGCTGCTACCGCAGGTCCTTTAGAAAATGGAAGAAAGCCAAAGCCACTTTCTCCTAATCGCACCACTATAGCCGTCAGCACCATGGTTCTCCCACCTTCTAAACCTGATAGTCGACACTCCAAGAAGTCTACCCCTTCTTCCCGATCTTCTATCACAACAGAAAGGATCCAAGCTCCGCCCAACCTAGCCAACCTAAAGTTAAACGGGTGGCTGCTATCATCAAATCCCTCAAGAAGGCTGGAATTCATCGAGAGGAATCTGAACGCATCGCCTCTAAAGCAACCAGAGATTCAACCAACCGAATGCACGACAGCCACTGGACCAGATGGATTCATTGGTGTATCACGAGGAAAATTAATCCAATCGACCCCCCTCTTCCAGAACTCTTTAACAATCCTCGTTTATCACTCAGCACTAAACTCAGTCTTCAAAGCGAAAAGACGAACCTCTTAGATGACCATCACATCTCAGCTTTACTTCGTTCTTTCGAAAACCAACGTCCAACAACACGAAGAACCGTAACCGATTGGGACCTCTCTCTCGTCCTCCAATCTCTAATGGAAGAGCCATACGAACCCATGCAAGACAGCTCCCTCCTCCTTATTAACCCAGAAAACTGTGTTTCTTGTGACCTTAGCAGCTAGCCTACACTGTTCCGAAATACAAGCTCTATCAGCCGACCCTGCCTTCTGCATATTTGGCCCAAATTTTTCCTCCATAACGCTTCACCCCAGAGCAAACTTCCATGCGAAAACTCAAAACCCTCAGAACCCACAGAACCATCAAAACCAATCACCTTTCTGCCACTATCCAACATCGTGGGTAATGAACCTGAACGCTTGTTTTGCCCAACCCATGCGTTATGCTTCTACCTAACTCGGACTCAGCACGAAGACATTCGCAAAGGAAGAAACCAACTCTTCTTACCCACTGATTCTCAATCCGGTGAACCTCCACAGCAATGGTATCCCGCTGGATTAAAAAGACTATCGAAGCTGCATATAACAAGCAAAGCAAGAGCAAAAGCATTAGAGTGACAGCTCTAGAAGTCAGAGCGTTCTCCACAACCTGGGCCCACCACAACGCCACTCCGATAGAAGAGATCCTGGCAGCCGCATCTTGGCATCATCAGTCAACCGTTACATCCCACTACCCGAGAGACTTGTCAAGAGAAGAAAAGGGACTACACCGGCTGGGACTAATCGTTGCAGCCAGAACTATGGTCTAGCCCCCCCTTAAGCGCTCAGAATGAAACAGAAGCAAGCCATCCATGGTGAAAGCAAGCCAACCATGATGGAAGCAAGCCATCCACTGAAGGAAGCAAGACCCATCCTTCAATTAAAACAACGGTCCATTTCATGCCACCAATCACCACGAAAGAGACCAAATTCCAAATTTTAACAATTTTTTGAGGGACAGCCTGCTTGCATTCCTGCAGGGCGCCCGTCAAGGCGGTGCCCGCCACCTGTCTTTGACGAGGTCTTCTGATAATGCTATATTATCAGGTTAATATTTTTTCCACGGCAGCAAGAAAGTCCATTTTGCCTGCCCCCAGCCATGCCGGCTAAAAATGGTTTCTTTTGCCTAGGAAAACATACTTAACCTAGCCTGCCCTGATCCCCCTCTTGAGGACCGCCTGACACATTGAGAGGAAAATAAACGGCAAAATTATTACAACTTAATAACAACTTAATAATAACTTAACCATAACTTAATAATAACCTAATAATCGTAATAACAGTCTGCTATTGCTAGTTCTAAGAAGAAAGCACACATGACCGTCCTTCACTTGTGTAAAGGGCCATGTGACCATTAAATATTGCACCATAAATACCTTGTTAACACCCGCTGGGCACTTGCATGTGTTTTGTCTTTATCCAGGAGACGACAGGAACAGTACATTAACACATTTGCGCGCTCACGCTTTTATAGAGGAGGGCTGCGCAGCACAGGCATGCAAGCAGGTGGCTGCGCGCAGCTAAAAAACCGCCAGGGAAACATTCCATTGAGGACAGTGTAATGCTAAATTATCAGGTTAAGTATGTTTTCCTAGGCAAAAGAAACCATTTTTAGCCGGCCTGGCTGGGGGGCCGGCAAAAGGGAGATTTTATTTAATTTTTAAATTTTTAAGTATTTTTAATGTTTTGTATTAAAATGACAAGTGCGAAACGAATACGGTTTCAGCAAGCGAAATAGCAGAAACGTCTGCTTGTTTGGGGCTCCATTCTACTGAATGGCTGACACCCAGGCCTGGGACAATTTTTACCAATTTGTGGGTGAGAGCTAATTGATATTAAATTTGTATTAAAAATAGAAAAATTATTTGTTTTAAAGCTAAAAAAAAATTAAAGGCTAAAAAATTGGAAAAAAAAATTGCAAACCAAATAATTAAAAAAGTAATTTAAAGCAATTTAAATTAAAAAACTTTTTAAAAATTCATTTGTAAAATATTCAATAAAAAATCTTTAAATTAAAATAAAAAAATTGAAAAAGCTAAAGAAATTATAAAAAAGTAAGAAATAAATGAATAAAATCTTCAAATAATTAAGAAAAAATAAAAAAAAAACCTTTAATGATTTTCAAAAAACATTCGGAGATCTCATTATTGTGATCTTTGGTCCTTTGCCATAAGACAACCCACACCCTGAGAGAACGACAGCAGACATTTTCTCACTGAGAGGGCCTGAATAAACAAGTTTTTGCTTGGTGTCGTTAAAACCTAGCAGAATTCGACTAAAATCGTTAGTTGATTAAATTGTTATTTTGGCTTTTCTACTGATGCTATCTGATGTGTGGTAAAAAAAAAAATATAAGTTCGGCACCGATTTGGAAACTGGACTTCAGCTATGGTGAAGTGTAGACATGGCCATAAAAAGTGCAATTTACGGTACTAATGTCTGTGGTAGATTGGTTCTGCTTTCAAAACTAACTAGAAGGGATTCATTTGAGAAACAGATACATTTAATCGCGTAATCTATTTCTGTCTGTGTGGAATGGTTGTGTGAGATGCCCTGGGATGACCAATGTATAATAACTAAACGAGTAGTTTTCAACTATGTCGGTATGCTTAGCTTGAAATTATGCTTAGTGATTTTGTATGATGCTTTGTTATAACATTCTTCGGCATTAGTCTAAACTATCTAGGGATGGGTGTGCCCAAATGCTCATGTGGTTTCAAAGACTGGAGTGTCCGACTGCAGTATCCACAAAATCATTTTAAATCTACTCTCTTTTGTTGGTCAAATAGAAAACTTCCACTTAATTAGGCCGGGAAAAAAAATAAGTTTGGTTTTCGGGCATTTCGAAGGTCGAAAAAGGACCAGGCCACCCGGCTTTTTATTTTATTATTTATTTTTAAAATGTTACGAAAATGCTTAACATTTTTCTTTAATCTTTTAAGCAGTATGAACGTATAAGTTATACACGCCCAAAAAAGTCATCCCAAACACAGTAACGACGTATATATACGTAGAAGTTTGAAGGTAAACTATGGGTCGAAAAACGCAATTTTCCACCAAAATATCGAAATGCGAAACGCTGAAATTCCTGACATGTTGTGCATCGATTTCTGTAAAAAAAAAACAAAAAAAAACGTACTTACCAATGTCTACAATTTTATTAAAAGCACTTTAGTTGAGTGTAGACTCACTAAAAACTACAAAAATGTCTTTCTCATCCTTTTTTCCTAAGTTAAAAAGCAGAAAATTGGTCATTTTTGATCAGCGGTAGCGGTCATCATTTGACTGGGCGCTGCCATCTTGTATTAGTTGGAAAGCTGAAATTCCACTCAATCTAGGCCTGTCAACATATTTTCTCGATGGCCATTTGGCAGTGGCCAATCAGGCGAATTATAGAAGGCCGTTTCTGGTCGTTTCGAGCTAACTTTCCAAAGCATTTGAAAATCGCGTTCCGTTATTGGCTGGCTGGCACCACGTGACCGATTTTGCGTGCTCTCATTGGCTGATGCACGATATCAACATGGACGCCGCCGATCGCTTCGGATTTCACGTGAGCCAGGGCTATCTACAGTACTGGCCGGATCTTGAATGAAAAATAGCATACGCCGCTAGGTTGGGAAATATGGCCGCCGAAAACGCAACTTAAGCGATGATTGCCTCTTTCTGTCAACCGAGGGCGACACCGTCCGTACAAAACTGTAACGTTCCTTCCCTTGCAACACTTTCTGAATACACGAACGTGTCGCTTTTTTTTCCACAAGCGCAGAGAAATAGCTTAACTGTTGCTGAGTGATAGCTTAAAAACTATTTTAAAATGTTTTAATAAATAATAAAAATGTATCGCGCAAATCTACGTAAAATTAAAATTACATTTTGATAACCGCCACTAGATGCCAACAGATGTCGCGCCTCTCCGTACAAATATTCACCGATGCGATTTGCCAATTCCCGAACAGACCTCAAGAAATGGGATAGTCGTGGCGTCCATTTTGTATACCCCCTCTAATTCGTTGTAGGTCGGGCCAGTTAGTTTAGTGGCCATGCGTGAGCGCTTGACGAGCACTTGTGTTTTAGTTCGTCATTGCAAATCACAAGAAAGATGATGTTTTACAGCATTAGAAAATTAAATCAGCAGCCACGATGCAAAACTGAAATAAAAAAGGAGCCTATAAACCTTCAGACTATTGCTTGTCAGGTGGGAACAACGATTTTTAGCCTAACTAACGCAGACTTTCGGACGCGTTTTGTCAACACGGAAATTTTCGATTTTCATTACCGCCCGTAATTAAAAAAAAAAACAACGGTTCTCCGAAACTATTAAAGCCATTTGTCCGATTTTTTCTGTACACTTTAATGAATATATGTTGCGTGCGTGTAATAAGTTTGAAATAATTGTGTCCAATAATTTTTGCAAGAATAAATATTTCGGTAGTGCCTCACTCCACGGGTAACTACGTAAGACGAATGAAATAAAAAGCGATTGACCCGCATGATTTTTGGGGACCCGCCCGCGCCCGAGAACCGAATAATTTTTTTTTCCTCGCCTTACAATAAAATTTAAAAAAATATGAAAGCCAATTCCTTTATGGAAAAAAAATGACCAAGCTTCAAGTGTGTGATAAGTGATGATGTTGTTTCCTACAAGTGAGTTATAAGCCATTAAAATTTGTACTCGGTTTTGCCAGTTCTGGGCATCAAGAAAGTGAAGCCTGGATGCAGTCGTGAAAGGGTTAAAAAATTATATTTAAGAAGTGCAAGATAAGATACGGTACGGTTGGACGGTGGTGATAGTAATGGATGTAGTGTAAAAATTAATGAAACTGAACATGACTCCATGTAATGTACTTTTTAGCTTTTTTGATTAGAAGAAGCTTTTGCGTCGTAAACCCCAACCAGAAAAGTAACTCACCAGCGTTCCTCAGCGAAGGGATTTGGGGGGGGGGAGGTATTCCTGGTTAACACTGATCACTCTGATGTCCATGTTAGCCCTAATTCTGTTCGTAAATTCCTTTAACCGTCATTTGCCTCTGTTTATGGGAAAATGATGTGTTTGCGGTTTGTTATTCATTTGATATTCTCATTATCTGTTCGTGCGTTCTATCGTGGTGTCTCATTGTTTCTGCAATCTAATTTTATGCTGAATCAATGAGATGGTCAGGTGATAGCAACCCTAGGGTCGTCATAGTTCTGGGATGACTAATACTATATTATTGCTACGACAGCTCGACGTGGCTGGGTAGCAGCCGTTTGACCTCTGTCGAGCTACTACTTTCTTTTCCTAGAAATCTGATGTTGCTGTGGAAGCAGGTGGTGATTGTTGCTGGCACTGTGTTGGCATGTCGCTATGACAACGATTCGCCATAGAGCACCTCGACTCGTGAATCGGCTGCGACAGCAGGACTGGTTGGCATCTGTTTGCCCTCTGTCGATCTATCGCTATTACACTCGCTAAAACCATTGCCATCACTTATCACCACACCACTCACCATATTCTTTCACCGATCACATAACGGTTGCTTTTAGCCTCTGACCGTACCGTGTCTTTGGTCGGGACAACCTTGTAACTTTTCAAACTGCTGCAGTAACAAACTTGAAATTGCATCAGTTCTTTAATAAGC
>JAHWFP010075671.1:114299-130853 GCA_023313725.1 Lithobius niger
ACAAAATTAGATGTCAGTACCATGTGGAAGTTGTTTTGGAGGCTTATCTTATTTGTAATCCTGGTAATCGGCATTTACAGTGGCTGTTGTTAAACATTTTCGAAAGATTACATTACCACAATTAAGAAACACTCAAAACTTCTTCTTGAATTTTCGTTGAAATGTTAGGGCAGTTTACCTTCCTCAGAAGCCAAAAAATACACGTACACTAGCTGCCGTTACATATCTGCTCTTCTCAATTAAAACATTGCGGTGTTGGAGCTGCTCAACACTCATTTTTATACCGCCACCTTCCTGGATGAGGTAATGCTCGTCCAATTTGGAGGCCACCTGGATGCATCTTGTGCTCAGTGCTGTCGTAAGTGGCCCTAGTAAGGTTCATGAGTGGAATTGTCTGTCAAGTGAGCATTTTATGTCCAGGGAGTCACCCACAGAGTCACCCACGTGATTTTCACTGCAGCGTTGAGTATGTGAACGTTTGGGCTTATGAGAAGTGGGTCTTTTTTTAGCGTGCAAAAAAACTCTTATAACCCGCAGGCCCGTATAAGCAGCAGGTTATATGCACGAAATTACGTTAAATGGAATTGCCCTCACCACTGTAAAACCAAGCCCTCCATTTTACGGGAAGAAACGTCAGTACTGCTCGCTTCCAAAACGAAGCAAGGATCTCAACCTTGTGCTCTCGAATTCCTGGCCATAAAACCCCTCTCTCGACAGAGAATTTCACTCATGAACCTTACTGGGACCACTTACAACAGAATTGAGCAGACGGTGCGTCCGGAGTTGGCCTCCAAATTGTACGAGCGTTGGGGCATCCAGGAAGGTCTTGGTGTAAAGATCAGTGGTGCACAGCTTCAACAGCGCTGTTTGAATTGAGGAGAGCAGCAGTTAATGTACATGTATGTATATGCACTTATGTATGTGAACAACCCCAATATTTCACCGAAAATTCAAGAGGCACTTTGAATGTTTCTTCTTTGTCGTAATGTGTAATTTTTTGAAAACGGCTTATGGTAATCAAAAGTATAGGCTGAACTGATTATTGAGGCCAAAGAGCCTTCCTTATTTCCCTTCAACCCAACCCAGAAGGGTGTATTGCTGATCGGAGGACAGGATACCCAACAAGGGCACCCAACGTCCCGACGGACCCGACAAGGGCAGATTGTTGGGAGGTGGGAAAGGTCGGTTGCAATTTAGCGGCAGTGCTGTGACTCGTTTTGGTGTCATCATGCGGTTTCTTCTAAGGAAGACACCTTGGGTCTGTCGCTACCTTGCCCCTTTCTCCTTACTTTAGGAAAGCCTCATAGGGGTATCATTGATTCTCCCCGAACCATGCTGTGTCTTCTGTGGATTTTATTCTCTTTGCTTGGTTTCCTTCAATCAGGAAAGGACGTTCCCAGACATGGAACTTGTACCTTGTTGGGAGTACATTGGGGGACAAGATTTTTTCCATTTTGGAAGCCTTTTCTTCTTGAAAGGGATGAGGCACATTGCCTGCGCTTACTTTCCGTGGTTCTGCAGTGTGATTTGGTTCATTCATCCTTCTGGACATCAGGTGGAATGAGGCTGGGATCTGGCCATCGTCTCACCCGAGTGTAAGCCTTCGGATATTCCCGTATCCATTAGTGGTTCCGGATTGAGTTATGTAAGTCGGACGGACGGTCAACGATGAGATGAGGCAACCCTCGTCCTCTTCAGCCCCTGTGGCAAGGGGGGGGGGGGTCTTGATAGACGACTTGTTTCTCCCTCCCCACGTGTTTCTCCTTCCCCACCTTCCTGACTTGCCGTGCATTTGGTGGGGACCATAACAATAAGAGGGGATTCAAAAGAGCAAGCCCAAAAATGACGAAACGTCTCCGCAAACATAGACACACAATTGCTTTGACCACAAATCAGCTGGGTACAAACCCCAATCGAGTTATAATAGTAATACATGATCTAACAACAGAACATTGTTAATGTGAGAAACCCTCATTAATCTAACAACTGGAATAGTCGTTACTAATTAGCACATTCGTTATAGCAATAGTTATTGTTAACACGAGAAAACCCTAGTTAATGGAACAACTGGAATAGTCGTTACTAATTTAGTACATTCGTAATAGCAATAGTTATTATTACATAATTGAATATAGTAATTAAGATTAGTTGAGGACGCGACAAGAATTCTGCCACGTGATTTGCAGTGTTGAAAAAGGTTTAACGTTATAAGCCAGTAATTTTATAACAAGGTTTTACTTGGTTCAAAACCCATGTGTGTTCATTATTTTGAGGTTATTAGAGGGTATTGTGTTTTGACAAAGTACTTGGTTCAAGGACTGGGTTCAAATCCCATTCAGAGCAGATTTCTTTGTATTCTTGCTGGTGTTATTAGCACATATTGTGCTCCGTGGTTCGAATCCCAGTCAGGCAGGTGCCCATTCTAAGGTTATTAGTGCTTATTGTGTTCTAAGAAAGTTCCTGGTTCAAATCCCAGTCGGGGCTAGGGCTGGGATCGGTTACACGGTTAACCGGAAACCGTTCCACGTTCGGTTACACGGATTATAAAACCCATATCCGAAAAACGTTTGATGCGGGCACCATTCAAAAACCGCGGTGAACGAGCCAAAAATAGCCAAGTGTCATCATTTAGGCCTACTAATCCAAATACTCAAAATCAGTGAAAGTAGAAAACCGGGGTGGGTAGGGGGCAGCTTATTTACAAATATCCGCATGGGCTTGTTGTCCCATCGAAGCTGCTTACTTTCTTCGAAACAAACTGCTGATCGCCAGCGCGTACACGAGGCAGTTTTAAAGACATGTTGGCCAGCATCTGCCCTCCCCGCGTCATGAGAAGTGGACTCGTCTATACCTAGCGCGAACGGCAGGGAAGCGCTGTCATAACACGTAAACGAAATGCGTTGCTACCCGAAAACGCAAACATGCTAATTGTTCTGGCTCATAATTTGAAATTAATGGAACATTAACGAAAACGTATTAAATTTTGTTGTTTTGTTTTTGGCTTACGTTGTCGTTAAGATGTAAAATTTGACATCTTGTAGAAATTTTAAAGCTACATAAAGTCACAATTCTTAATAAAATAAGTACTTAAATTTATCAACTTTCTTGTAGTTTAAATCCCAAAATGCAACATGTAGTCAATAATTGCGCTTGTCTTACCAAGAACTAAATCATATTTTTTTTTCAGCTTTGTTTTTTAATAATGTATTACACAGTGGTGAAATTTTTTTTTGCTGTATTTTTTGCTGAAAACGGAAAAACGGTTTTCGTGTAGCCGACCGGAAAAAAAACCGGTTAAACGGATAACTAAAAAACCGGAAAGTACCAGCCCTAGTCGGGGCAGATGTGTTTTCATTTCTTGTGAGGCTGTTACAATGTATTGTTTTAACGAGGTACTGGTTCAAATCCCAGTTGGGGCAGACATGCGTTCATTTGTTCTGAGGTTATTAGCATGTGTTATGTTTAACAAGTTCCTTGGTTTTTTCCCCAGTGAGGGCAGATTTATTTTCATTCTTTCTGAGGTTATTGGCGTGTAACTCATTGACTCACAAGTCCAGTCCGGGCAGATGTCTTTTCTGAGGTTATTAGTGTATATGTGTCCTAAGAAAGACCAGTCGGGGTAAAACAGGTTTACATTTGTTCCAAAATTAGAATCTCTTATTGTGTTCAAGTCCCAGTTGGGGCAGATGTCTTTTTATTCTTTTCTGATTTTATTAGCACATCCCAGGCAGGGCAAAGGTTTCTTTATTATGTTTGAGATTGTTAGGGTCTTGTGTCGTTAAAAGGTTAAATGCCACTGTCTGCTTCGCGACACCTGTGTATTAGTTGTACACTTCTGAAAGTCCCATGTGTGCATCACACGATTCAAGCTTGCATTCATCTGGACTTGGAGACAAGCCCGTAGCAATTCTGCTGTCCTTTGCTTGCTGGCCGTATTTCTTTCTTCTTGACGATAGGCGTTAGTTAATCAAGCTTAAATATTGTTTCTAGTTGCCTTTAAAATATCTTTACTTTTTTTTATAGCATTCTCCTTCTCAAAATGCTGTTCAATCTAGAGAAATTAAATCGCAGATAACCTTCCGGTTCGCTACCTACTGCACATCTTACTGCGCAGCCTCCATCATATAAAAGCCGAAGCGGAGCAGTAAGCTCACCTTTTCTTCCCTACGCCACCACGCTGTTCACTTCGCTCCTTGCTGCGTGCCATCCGCTGCGTCCTATCCTATCCTTGGTTACGCCGTCCTCATGCCTCGTGCTAAAAGGACACCAAGAGATGGTTCCTCATCCCAAACTCCTCGTTCCGCATCCCCTCCGGTTGAATCCTTGAATCCTTGAACTCACTACGGACCAAGACTCTTTAGAGCAACCTTGTCCGCTACCCAATCCTCTCCTTTCCGAGCCTTCCGATCCGTTACCTTGTGACACTGTAGCCACGTCCCCGATTCCCTGCAGTCAACCTTCGCCGGCACGGGACTTGCGTTCCCTTGTGAATGAACTCTCTCGTACCAAAGAACACTATGCTTGTCTCGAGCTTCAGCTTAAAGCCCAAAGGTTGCTGCCAAGTTGCCTCCGTCGGTCCGCACCTCACTCCGTTGGACTAATCCTCACACTCGTCCCGTCCTTCAGTCACTGAACCATCCGCAACTCAGCGGACCAGTGAACCTCTTGCCCCGTCTCAGGTGCATACCCTCATGGACTCCTCGCTCTAAACATTTAAACGCAATGCACCAGTCTCTGATTATACTTCGGCCTGGCTTGCCTCCATCCCTAAGCGTCACAAGCCTTCCCTTGAGGATGCTGGTCCTTCTACCGCTCCGGACGATCCACGTCCCATCCCATCCGTTCAATTGCCGCCTTTGGCTCCTCCTACGAACAAGGACTTAGACTCTTGTTAATCTCTGGATCCATCCCTTTCTGATCAACCTGACCCGCCATTTCAGGGAGGCCCTAATCCCTCCGAGATCCCACTACCAGAATTACTAAAGACAGTCGAGAGGATCGTTCCGGATTGTTTTTTGTACAAGCCATCTTCTGCCTCCGATCCGGTATCTAAGAATAGAGGCCTTGCTACTGGTTTCGGCTTTGGCCTTCGTGATCAACTTCCCCCACCAACCACCATTGTTAGGACAGTCAACTAAGCTCCTCACCACACTCCTTAGGACTGGCGGTGTCCTTTAGGGACACCTCTCGAGTTATACAAGGATCCGCCTCCTCGTCTGGGTCATGAAAGCTATTTCTTTTGTCCCATTGGTGAAGGGACAGCCAATCCTAGCAACTTCAATTCCTCAGTCGGAATTTCTCACAACGGACGCGAAGCTAGATTTTGGATCTGCCCTCTATCTTCTTAGGAGAGCGGCAGTTCCCGTTTACGTCTTACGTGACAACGACCGCATCCTCCGTCTGGGTCCTCGTGCTGCGTCCCAAGCGGACGTACACTATGTGAAAGGCTCTACACTGATCCTCCTCCCGAGGATACCCGCCAACTAGCGTTCCTCATCAACCAAGTTTTTAGGAAAAGCTGCTTTGCCACCTACCATGCTATGAACTGGTTTACACGTGCCCTCTTTAATTCCACGCTTCTTCTACGAGAAATTGCTCTGAACACAGCATCCAATCTTCATGATTCGACCCGTTAACCTCGTTCGAAGTCAACCCATTCACGAGTTTGAATCTTTGTTCCGCGGATTGATCCCTAAAGTGGCTCCTCATCTCGATATTTCTTGCAAGCCTCGTTATAACAAGAATTGTCGTATTGTCTACAACGATCCGCCCCATCCTCCACAACGGACCTACCTAAGAATGATTGGAAAATAGTGAAAGCACCTGATTCCGCTCCACCTCCGCATCACCCTTACCATCCCATTCCCAGAGACGCGGACGTGGTAGTTCCCTGGGCAGATCATCCACTCCTGATAGATGCTAGCTCTCCTCCCGTCCTCGCAACACAGGACGTGATACCTATTGACATTCTGTCTCCCTACAAGAAGTAGGGGGACGTTTTCGATTTTATGCCAAAGCTTGGCAAGAGGTAACCTCAGATCCGGTGATCCTCTCAATTATTTTACATGGCTTCAAGCCGAAGTTTTTGACAAAACCCCCGGTGCAAGATCCACCATGTGAACTAGAAGCTCCAGCTCCCATCCCACTCCAGACTGAAATCACGTCCCTTCTTCGCAAGCAAGCCATTTGTGTAGTACTGCCTCCATTCACTCCAGGCTTGTACAGCAGCATCATTTTGTGCAACAAAAGGTCGGGCGGGACGCGACTGATCTTGAACCTGAAACCACAGAACCAGTACATCCTCAATTCACACTTTCAAATGGAGACAATCTCTTCCATCCGAGATTCATTACAACCCAACAACTGCACAGTGTCACTAGACCTGGCGGATGCATACCTGCACATTCCGCTTCATGCAGCTGTCCGCCACCTCTTCCTTTTCTAATTAGACGGCACAGTGTTCGAGGTTCTCTGCTTCGCCTTTGGGCTAAATGCCGCTCCACGAATCTTCACCATGGTCCTACGTCCCATCCTCGCCTACTTACATCAACATGACATTCGCATACATGCCTTCCTCAACGATTGTCTTCTACCACATCCCAACCCCACTACACTCTCCAGCAATCTGAACGATGTCGTGTCTCTTTTTCATCGCCTCGGTCTGGGTGTAAGCTTCTCAAAGTTCCGTCTCCAGCCCGCTCAATCATTCGTGTTCCTAGGGGTATTCTTCGACCTCAAGAAGGCAACAGTCATGCCATCCCTAGAACGCATCGAAAGTCATCTGCGTTCCGCCCAAACCTTTGTCCGCCTGCCTCTCCACACTTTTCAAGATCTCGCTTCCACCATCAGGACCATCAATTCCTTCGCAGACCTCATCCTTTACGGCAGGTGGATGACTCGCCCATTCCACCACTGCTGTAGCAGTCTATGGGGAAATCCTCAACTTGCGCTAACATTGCCATCCCAGCCTCTAGGTCCTCTCTTTCCCATGGATGCTTTCCGATGGTGGATGTACGTTCTCAATCTAACTGCTACGGTTCCTCTTTACAAACCTCTCCCAGAAGTACATCCTTTTACGGATGCATCCCTAACAGGTTGGGGAGCTCACATCGACAACCTAACCATCTCCGGCACTTGGCCGGAAGGAATGACTTTCCACATCAATCACTTAGAACTTTTGGCAGTCCTTCTTGGCCTTTGCCATTTCCAGGACCATGTGGCAGGATGGACAGTGCAAGTCCACACCGACAATACGACAACCGTCCCTACCTGCGGTAGGGGGGGGGGGGGGGCGGGACTCGTTCCCTGTCTCTCCAATTCGTCACCTCTCAAATCTTTTAACTATGCATTCAACTACGCATTTGCCTTCTTCCTCTTCACATCCCAGGATCCTTATATGTGATCGCGGATTCTCTCTCCCGTCGCAATCTGCCGACCAGCGAATGGACGTTGCATTCAACCATCTGCTCCATCCTATTTGGGATCACCTCTGTGCATACGCATTCCCTTCTCCTCGCCTCCTATCTCTCGTGCTTTGCAAAATCGCCAGTTCTCAAGGACGATTTCGGTTAATTGCACCGAATTGGCTGGTAGTAGCCTGGTTTCCACTGCTACTTAGCCTCCTCATCGATTCTCCTCGACGCCTACTGAACTGTCCGGACCTCCTGTCCCATCACAGAGGATCGATCCTCCACCCGAACCACCAAGTGCTTCGACTTCACAGGTGGCCACTATCATCCAGTTCCTCCGAGCGTCTTGCATTCTTGAGGACAAGGCCACTAGCATTTCATCACGAGCCGTACGATCCTCTACCAACAAGATTTACGACAGCCACTGCAAACGATGGCTTCATTGGTGTATCTCAGAACAAGTTGATGCAATCTGTCCCCCTATGCACGACCTCCATCGATTCCTCACTTTTTTATTCAGAAGTGGACTAAAGGGCTCCACCATCCTAGTTTACCACTCTGCCCGTAATGCTGTCTCTAAAGCTGCTGGCAACACGAACCTCCTTACCGATTATAGAATCTTAATCCATTCCTTCCATTTGGATTGTCCTCGCATTTCAAGACAATTCCTGGACTGGGACCTATCCATCGTCTTCACGGCCGTCATGGCCCCACCCTATGAACTCGGCCACCTTACGAGGAAAACAGTGTTCCACGTAGCCCTTGCAGCCTGCCTCCGTTGCAGTGAATTACAGTCCTTTTCAGCCACAGAAAGAGAGACTGCTTTTTTCTACCTGATTACGCTGGTGTAACCTTAACCCCGCGAGCATCGTTCCGTGCTAAGACTCAAAAACTTGATGTGAAAGAACCCGTCCCTTCATCATTCCATCCTTATCCTCTATCCTAGGGGACGAAGAGGAACGATCCCTTTGTCCCGTCCGGGCAGTCAGGTTCTACCTTCAAGCATCCTAGCCTATCCGCAGGGTATGCTCCCAGATGTTTCTTCCTTTCACTAATAAAGTCGGCACCACTTCCCTCTGCATGATTGCCACTTGGCTGAAAAGTGTCATTATCCAAGCTTACGAAGCACTTGACATAAACTGTGTCTCTGAAGGCATCAGAGTAACATCCCCATCACCGAAATAATGGAAGCTGCCTCCTGGAGAGACATCCCACAGTCTTCACGTCCCATTATTTTCGAGATATGTCCGATCAGGCTGAGGGACTGTACCGTTTCGGGCCTTTTGTTGCTGCCCGGTGCCCGCCGTATACTTTAACCCCTTTTACACACTGAATTTTCTGTGTAGGGAACCGGTCGCTACCTGAGGGAACTTTGAGTCAAATGGCGCCCGCCTCCTTGACAAAGTCGATGGGATTGCTATAAAAAAGGTAATGATATTTTTCAAGGCAACTAGAAACTCAAAAATACCAGTGTTACCTGGTTGATTTTGGTTTCTATTGCCTGTTGAAAATATACATTACCTTGGTCCCGCCCTCCTCCCCTCTTGTCGCTATTTTGGGCACAATAGTGGTCCGAAAAGGTAAGCTCACCGCTCTGCTTCGGCTTTTATATGATGGAGGCTGCGCAGTAAGATGCGCAGTAGGTAGCGAATCGGAAGGTCATCTTTGATTTAATTTTCTCTAAATTGAACAGCATTTTGAGAAGAAGAATGCTATAAAAAAGGTAATGTATATTTTCAATAGACAATAGAAACCAAAATCAACCAGGTAACACTGGTATTTTGTCGTGTGTTTGTATCCCTGAAATACCTGCTGAATTTAGTTTTACTTTATTTGCTGAATTATGACAAAATAATAATGCAAAATTAAAGTTGGTAGGTATTTAGAGATAAAAATGGATTTACCTATTCAGCCTGGAGGAATTGGAAATTTAATGTTTCCAAATAGACAGTGGCATAAGACGACTGTGAAGGGGGAGTAATTTTTTTAGGAATTTCTGTTCTTTTTCTCTTCTAAAACGAGGTTAATAGCTCCAATGTTTCCCAGATCTCAAACTTTTTTTTAAAAAAAGGTTAAAAGTAAAGGTGTATTTTATTGGAATACATTTTTAATTCATGTAGGAGTGAGTGGGAGGAGGATGCGGGAGCTGTGTTAGAAGGAAATTAAATAGACTGTTTGCTGATATGTAGCTTATAATGATGTATGTGATTAAACAGATAATAATGGATTAAGGTATAAAAATAATTTCTCCTGTGTCACAAAAGAGATTAAAAGAGTTGACAAGTCTGTTGTAGCGATTGTTATATCATTGCCTTAAAAGGGAGTAAGAGGTATGTAGTTTTGGCTGGGAGCAGTTATCTGCTGTTAAGTGTTCTTAATGAGGAAGAAGGAAGTAGCCTAACTCTGAACTGGTAGGTTCCTTCATTGTTTGGTGCTGTTGCCTTTGTATGTGGGCGTGTGAAATCAGTGCACTCTTGTAGTGGCGATGAACAGATGGAATTTGGAGACTGAATGAAAGCATGATGGGGAAAGAGATGGTTGATGGTGTGTGTGAGCGTGTAATATTCCACATGCTCTCTGGTATGTTGAGTGACATGTGATGTTGTTGACATTTTCTGTAGGAATTACACAACAGCCGGAGCCACTAAGAGGTAAGACATTCAGAAAGTGACAACGGCTTGGCTGCTGTGTGTTTACAAAAAATATCACGCTTTTCATTATTTGCAGATTGGTTGTGGACGTGAAACTGTTTGCAATACCATCTGCATGATAGTTTAGTTCCCAAGTGCATGAACTTGAACTCCTTGGTGTTTTTTTCTTTTCACTTGGAATGAGATTAATGGCAATAGTTTGTGTGCGTAGAATAGCGTAGCATACTAGTGTAGTTTGATAGTTCACTTCGCTGCATTTTTGAGTTTCTATTCTTATTAAATGAATTTCCGTGTTTTCTGTGTGAAATAAGGTTTGGCGGGTGGGAGGGGGGGGTTGTCTGATAATTTATTTTCTTTCAAAACAAGCCCCCAAGATGAAGACATTTTTTCAAGTTTATCACAGATTATTATTAATGGTTCTATAGCATTAAGGTGTGCAGAAATAAAATTATACGCCTAGGTATACTTATATATCGAAACTACAAAAAATGCAGATGCAAATACCCTTAACTCAAAATGCCAGAATTGATGGTCGAACTTCCATTATGTGTACATTTATATTTGTAGTAAAAAATTAAATTCCAAATGTCTGAGTGTGACATCTGATAAGTGTATGCACTCCTCCTGCTGTCTGTAAACTCTTGCTATTGCGAGTACTATTGTTTGCGTACCAATTGCATAAGTGCCTGATGTTGCGAAGATGAAAGGTGTTCGCAAAAATTTGACTGCCACCAACTTTCGTATCTGGTTGGACAATATGTACTGTCAGCATATCACCTTCAAACAAACTAAATTTTGTCACGAATATGTACGTAATTTTTTTTTCAAATTCTTGATTCTCATGCTGAAAATATTAAGGAAACGCTGTTTTTCAAGTTAAATCATTTTTCTGATCTCTTCTAAAAAAAAAACTTTCAAATTCATGACAAATTTTCAGCTGCACTTGGAATAAACGAATGGAACTTCTATTATGAGAGCTCATTATCACTCGAGAAAAAATTTACCAAAGTTTCGCAGTTTCATTTGGCTGTTTAAGTCTTGAAACACCAACGGTATTGGCACATTACAATTAATGAGAATGTGGTGGGGGTGACGGTCTACCACATTATTTTATATTGTATCAAAGTTAGTAACTTACTTGTGACAAAGAAAAGTATTTTATTTTTTAATTGCTTCCTTGTTTTGTTTAACTTCTGCCACCCCTAAATTTTGTTGGGTAAGTCTTAACCAGCTACCCCCGTGGTGCATACACTGGCCTAGCAGAGCAGTGTTTATATTACAAATTGTTAGTTGCTTACAGAATGGCATTTTCCCCAGGCATTATTTGTTAGAAGGTGCCTATAATTACGTGGTTTGCTTTTTTTTAAATTTCTTCTGCTCGTATCGTGGAATTCGCTCGCTTTGTCTATGTGGCTGGCCCTTAACTTTCAATCTTACAAAGGCATCATTGGACAAAACTTTACCAGAATCACATTGTTAGCTTTTATGTAAGCCCCAAGCAATGTGGCATCGTTGCCTATTTGGCTGAAAGACATCCTTAGTTTTTTGAGAATTCGCAGATTTAACAAAAACCGGTAAACGGCGATAACAGTGGTTTTGCTAAGACATTTTAAGAAACAAAAACACACCTGAACCACCAGGAAGAACACAGTTCACAGTTCTACTTGAATTTTAGAAGAAAATACCGTTCTTCAGAACATCACGCACAACACAGAGGAAAAATAAAAATAAAAATTTTTTTTCCTCCGTGTTGTGCGTGATTTTCTGAAGGAGAACGCTATTTTCTCCGAAAATTCAAGTAGAACTGTGAACTGTGTTCTTCCTGGTGGTGCAGGTGTGTTTTTGTTTCTTAAAATGCGTAGATTACGCTATGTGATGAGTTAAATTGTTAAAATATTTGAAAAATATTTGAATTTTTTTTTATACTTGGGGGACATCAGTATTGCTCACTAGCTTTTACTTAAATTAAAACTAAATTACATCCTTCATTATTTTGTTCCCTTTTTCTCTTTTAATATAATATTGTTTTCGGATAATTTTCATTGTTGTTGATTCCTTTTTGTGTGTGTATGTACTCATCATACACACAAGTGACTCTGCCACTTCTTGACGTCTTAAAAGCTTTGGATGAAATAAAACTCCTTTAAGGGAGCATTCGGCTTTCAAGTTGTCTATACCTAGTAACCATGGCAACAACAGTGATTTCTGCTAGTGGCTTGTCATACAGTGTGATGCACGCGGCATGATGGTGTCGATTTAATGATAAGAAATCAGTTCCTACTACAGTGCAAAATGGATTGATTTCTGAATGCAAGCATTCGACAGTTTGTTTTTGGTTACGACAAACTCGGGATGGTTACCATGTTGGAGTTTGAATTCTCGTTGCTGTTTACAACCATCGTTTGTTCCCGCTAGAAGCGAGATTAGGAAAATTTTGGAAATAACCAGAAATGCCTGCAGTGTTGTCGCCCCGATGTCAGATATAGGGCACCATGGCGTCCTATCATATGCCGCAGAAAAAAAAACGATTTCTGCAGAAAATATCCACCTTGCTGCTAATTCGATAAAACCTGTAGATAGAAAGCCATATTGTCACAGAAAGCTGGAAAGTTTCTGCCATCGGGCAATGTTTAAAATTATTGTCGTATTTCCTTCTTACATTTAATTCGTGTACCACATTCTTTTAGTAGAAACTGGAAACTCGTCATAAATAAAATGATAGGCTAGCAAATATCTCTCAGCTGCTCTCAGCGATCAGTCTTTTATAAATGCATCCTAATATCTTGTAAAGCGTAGTGAAAACTTAACCGTCAAGGTCATCCCTTTAATGATCATTTGCATGCCCTTTGTGCCATCATTAAAATCTTGTCATAGCAAACAAAATGCTGAAAAATATAGCAATACTAAGTTTTCACTTTCCTAAAAATTCTACCTTTAAATTATAGCAAATGCTCATTTGCCTAACAATGAAAGTAAAAGTTGCTTAGCCAGACTCTACCATTGTTGGTGAACCAACAATGCTCGCCATGGGATTTCGTTGAGCTTTTTGCTGAATTTTTAGGGTTTTAGTGTTATTTAAACAACTGTTGGATTCGGGAAGTATACATGCAATCACTGGAGATTGCCATCCGGCTTGTAGGCGGTGTAGGCCCTGTGGTTTTCGACTACATGCGGGTATAGATTTGGTGAAAAACAATACAATTTGATGCCATCGAGGAAGCCTGGAAACGATCGAACCAGGTTCAAGATCAGCGCTAATGTTCAGCATCTCCGTTTGTACTTTTCTTTATATGTTTTCTAAATCGTTAGAAGTTGAATCTAATTTTAGGACCCGCTAGGGATCATGAAGGGTAATGTTGGCATCTTAACCTGCCAGATAGTAGACTTCGACGAATTTTTGAATTCGCAATATTCACTTAGGGTATCCTTTAGGCGTTAACTCGGATTTGTTTGATCCTTAGGAGTTTCGAATGGTATTATTTCTCTTCCTACCTTGTTTTAATCTACAGCCCCTTGGTTGATTTAATTTTTTAGTGCATTTCCAGTATCTCAAGCAGTTGGGGGTTGCGATCGAGCCCTTAGCGAAGCAATCCCCGATGGCAGACGTGCCTCCCATGTTTCCTGGCGGCGCTCAGTCTCTATCCTATCCAGGAAGTAGTTGGACAAAGTGCTTTCTCCTAGTTGCTCAACTATTGACTCTCTTTCGGGACGGGGCCGATTGTGGGTGGATGTCGCAGAGACGCAAGTTGAAGACCATAACGAGATGTTTGAAACAAAACGACAAGATTCGATGGCGGTACAGATTGCAAAGGAGCAAATAAAACAAAAGTTACAGATCGACTAATAAATAAAGGTTGCACAGTGTCCGTAGTTAAGAACCTGGGTGAACAAATTTGGTGTTAGGCAGTGAAGCGTGGTGTCAGGCTCCCCGTGCCTCGAAAAATATGGGCTGCCCTGGTTCTAGAGTGGCCAAGGTGCAAGAGACGAGCATGTCTCGGTTTGTGTGGAGTCGTCGAATTGTCGTGGGACTCACAAGATCACCCTCACGCTCAAAGTTGTCAGTCGTCGGGTAAATTTTCTGGTCGTAGAGATTCTGGGTCGCGAAGTCACCATCAGAAAACTAAGTCGCCAAGTTATCTTGTCAATGTTTCAACAAGCTGCCAAGGCTACAATTTAGTAAATCGCCAAGTTGCCAAGTCTCCAATTTAGCAATTCTCCAAGGAGCGGTCATAAGGACTACATAAAGTTTATCTCTATTTGGAATTGCCTTGAGTTGCTATTCAAGTTGCCAACCTGGCGGTTACTCGACGTTTAGAGCATTTAGATAAGGTTCACCTCCTATTCTCTTTTTGACTTCTATTCACTTCCTGGGCTTCAAGGTTGAGTATGCGGTAAAAGAAATAGCTTTTTTGGGTCGCTGACTCTGCGGGACCGTTAAGCCCAATTTTTCATCCCCCCTCCAGGTACTGGAGTCGTTATTCTGTCCTGCCCAAAGATCTCAGGACTACTGTTGTTGTGGAATGCTTGGGCTCACCCATGACTCGGACTTTAAACTTAGCCAGGGAGACATTTTGCCCTCGGCTACATCTTATTTTTATCGATGGGCCGTTTAAAAATATATTATATTTTTGTTAGTCATTATAACATTTTATCAGTGACCATCTTGACGCTCATTTCCTGGAATAGGTCATAGTGGTGCACTGGTTAGATTCCGACTGCCCAACCCAAAGTAGTTGGGTCGAAACAAACGTAGTTTTTCTTGTCATTAAATGACTTCAATTTCTTTTAAGTTCTGTTAGTAAGGTGAACCCCACAAAAATTGATACAAAAGGTTTGCCAACTGTTTCTGGCTCCATTTGCTGTAGAAAATAACATACCGTAAATCGCGTATTAAACGCCCATGGGCTTGTAAAATTAATTACCTAAAATTGGGGGGTGGGCGTTAAAAACAAGAATTATCTATTTTCTAAACCAACTTGCCCAGGGAGGGAGTTTTCTATCACAAAAAAGTCGCTGATAATGCAGTCATTCGCGTGCGTGATCTGGATTCAGTCTAGCAAAACACAATGCCTTTATTCTCATTTATTCACAAATTTAGTTTATTAGATCATCCACCTTTCATTATCTAACATAATTCAAAGTTAAAACTAATTTGTAACCATCACCAACCTTTTAAAACAGACAACACGATTCACACCAAGAAGCACATTTTTGTTTACACAATTTTCCGGAAAGTCGTAAAATTGACATTGTTTTCTGTTCTTCCCTTTTTCCTGCCTTCCTGGATAGATTATTCCCGGCCGGAACTTCCGGCTTGGATTACTCTCTGCAGGATGGCAGGACGAAGGGAAGAACAGAAAACAATGTCAATTTTACGACTTTCCGGAAAATTTTGTAAACAAAAATGTGCTTCCTGGTGTGAATCGCGTTGTCTGTTTTAAAAGGTTGGTGATGGTTAGAAATTAGTTTTAACTTTGAATTATGTTAGATAATGAAAGGTGGATGATCTAATAAACTAAATTTGTGAATCAATGAGAATAAAGGCATTGTGTTTTCCTAGAGTGAATCCAGATCACGCATGTAATTGATCGAACGCTAGGCCTAATATTGCCGACTTTTCCGTGATTACAAACGCTGCTGTGAATCGTTTTGGATAAAAGTTGATTTTGTTGAATGTATTAAGTTTTTAGTTAATTTTGTTACAGAAAAATCAAAATTTACGGGGATGAAACGTTGCTTTCGTTAAAACGTAAAAAGATTTCAGTTAATTTTACCACAGAAAATCGATAATTTTTAAAGGTGGGCGTCAACAAGAGTACATCACGATTTTTGACTTTCAAGCATTTTAGGGGGCTGGGCGTTAGCATTAACTGGGCGTTTAATACGCAATTTACGGTACTAAAAGTAGCGCTTAATCGGACCACCGGAAACATTGAATTTCCAAGATGGTATCCAAGATGGCAGCCAGGAGCTTTAAAAAAAAACCACATGCCTCCAACAAATTTTTACAAAAGTTTTTTCAACTTTGGCACCACTAACTATGGAAAATAACATACTAAAAGTTAGGTTTAATCCGACCACTGGGAACAGGTAATTTCCAAGATGGCATCCAAGATTGCTGCCAGGAGCTTAAAAACCACCTAACCTCGAAAAATTTGACGCAAAAGGTTTTGCATGGGATCATGTATCCATTTGGTACGGATAATAACACAATAAAAGTCACGTTTAATCGGACTGCTGGAAGCGGGTAATTCCCAAGATGGCATCGTAGGAGCTAATAAATACAGCTTAATCCCCCAAAAATGTCTAGTCAAATATTTTCAATGGGTTCTGACTCAACTTGCTGTAGAAATTACATACTAAAAGTCGTGCGGATCACCGGAAACTGTTAAATTACAAAATGGCTACCGGGAGCTAAAAAAACCATCTAAACCCAAAAAGTGATACAAAGGTTTTTCAACAGATTCTGGCTCCACTTTCTACGAAAAATAGCA
>JAHWFP010075671.1:130863-149535 GCA_023313725.1 Lithobius niger
TTAAAAAAACATCTAACCCCCAAAAATGTACACAAAAGTATTTTCAATGGATTCTGACTCCACATACTATGGAAAATAACATACTAAAAGTAGCGTATGATTGGACCTCCAGAAACAGGTAATTTTCAAGATGGCTGCCAGGAGCTTAAAAAAACCCTACATAACCATTAAAAAATGTATAGGTATTTTCAATGGGTTCTGGCTCCACTTGCTACGTAAAATAACCTACTAAAAGTCGCTTTTAATCAAACCACCAGAAACATGTAATTTCCACGATGGCATCCAAGATGGCTGCCAGGCGCTTAAAAAAACCCACTGACCCCCCCCCCCCCAAAAAAAAATTGATAGAAATGGTTAATCAATGGTTTCTGGCGCCACTTGCTATGTAAAATAACGTACTAAAGGTTGCGTTTAATCGTACCACCACAAGCGAGTAATCCAAGATGGCTGCCAGGGTCTAAAAAAACGTATAACCCCAAAAATATATACGGAAATGTTTTCAACGGATTGTGGCTCCACTTTCTATGGAACATAACATAGTAAAAGTCGTGTTTAATCTGACCACCGGAAGTGGGTAATTAAAAAACACCTTATCCAAAAAAATATTATTATACAAAAGTATATTCAATAGATTCTGGCTCCACTTGCTACAGAAAATAACACCTAAAAGTCATGTTAATAGTACCACTGGAAAGGGGTAATTTCCGAAATGGCTGCAAGGAGCTTAAAAAAAACCGCATCTAACTATTAAAAACTGTATACAAAGGTATTTTCAATGGATTCTAGCTCCACTTGCTATGGAAAGTCGCTTTTAATCAGACCACCTGAAACATGTAATTTCCACGATGGCGTCCAAGATGGCTGCCGGCGCTTAAAAAAACCACCTAACCCTTAAAAAATGATAGAAATGGTTAATCAGTGGTTTCTGGCGCCACTTATAAAATAACATACTAAAGGTTGCTTTTAATCGTACCACGGCAATCGTGTAATCCAAGATGGCTGCCAGGAGCTAAAAAAAAAAAACACACAACCCCAAAAATATATACGAAAATATTTTCAACGGATTCTGGCTCCACTTGCTATGGAAAATAACATAGTAAAAGTCGTGTTTAATGACCACCGGAAGCGGGTAATTTCCAAGATGGATGCCAGGAGTTTAAAAAAAAACCACCTTATCCCCAAAAATATATATTATATAAAAGTATATTCAATGGATTCTGGCTCCAGTTCCTACAGAAAATAACCCCCAAAAAGTCATGTTTATAGGACCATTGGAAATCGGTAATTTCCAAGATGGCATCCAAGATCGCTGCAAGGAGCTTAAAAAAACAAGCGGCTTCAGCGACTGCCTAGTCGCACCGGTCTTCTGTACAGTTCCTTCACTTCCAATGTTGAGGCGCACACCTCTATCATACACTACAACAGCTATCTCTATTATACTAATCTAAAAGCAGTAGCCATCACAATTGCCGGTTAAAAATGTGTTAGCTTTTAGGCGTGTTTTACATTTTAGGCGTAATTGTCAGCTTTTAGGCCTAATTTTAACCAACAGTTTTAATTTCGTAAGTAGCTAACGGAGATATGGATTGTATAGTAAGCCTCTTCATTTTTGCAACACGGTGCGCCTTCAGGCACACAGTTACAGTGTTACAACGTAACACAACGTAGCCTGTATAGATCAGTGGTAGTAGGGAAGGGACAGGAGAGACGCTGTAGTTGATAAAGCCAACAGCGACTCGTAGCAACTTGACGTTGCCATGGTATCATGATTTTAGGCCCAATTTTCATTTTTTAGGCCTGATTTTAAAACTGCAGTTTTAATTTCGTAAGCAGAAGATAGGCCTAATGGAGAATTTGGTTCGACGGTAAGCCTATTCATTCATGCAACAGTGCAACGAAACTATTTAAACGAAGCTAAAATCCATTTGTTTTTATTGAGGATTTTAATTTAGAATTTTAATTCAATGATCAAATATTATTTAATTTAGTTAGGTCAAAGAAGTCTATTAGCTATGAGGAAGTAACGATGTTTTTATTTGCCATGTTATTTAACTAACTTCTTTTTCTGAATCTAACATTATAAACAATGATCGTCAATATCTGGTACCGTTGCAAAGTTGAAAAAAAGCGACGGACGGACGGAAAAGTCGTTGCAATAGTCTAATCAGCCGGTATGGCTGTGCAGAAGACTAAACCCACCCAACCCCAAAAAATTGACACCAAAGGTTTTTCGACAGAAAGTAACATACTAAAGTCACATTTTGTCGCACCACTGAAAACTGGTAATTTCAAAGACTGCATCGAACATGGCTGCCAGGAGTTTAAAAAAAAGACTACCTAACCCCAGAAAATTGATACAAAATGTTTGTCAACGGATTCTGGCTCCAAATGCTATGAAAAGTAACATACTAAAAGGTCCGTTAAATCGCACCACCAGAAACGAGTAGTTTCCAAGACAGCTTACAAGATGGCTGCCAGGAGCTTAAAAAACCCACATAACTGCAAAAAAGTACACAAGTGTTTTAAATGGATTCTGGCTCCACTTGCTATGGAAAATAACATACTAAAATTTGCGTTTCAATCGAACCATCGGAAGCGGGTAATTTCCAAGATGGCTGCAAGAAGCTTGAAAAAAACCCACCTAACCCCATAAAATGTATACAAAGTATTTCAACTGATTCTGGGTCCACTTGCTATGGAAAATAAGTAATAAAAGTCGTGCGGACCACCGGAAACGGATAGATGGCTACCAGGAGATTAAAAAAACCACCCAACCCCCAAAAATTTATACAATTCAGTGGATTCTGGCTCCACTTGCTATGGAAAATAAGTAATAAAACTTGGGTATAATTGGACCGTAGTCCAGTCAAATAAGATCAACTGCTCGGAATAATTCATAATCAGGGTTAGCACCACAGAGGGGGTGGGAGCCTTTCCCCCCCCCCCTTTTTGGGGGATAACCGAGATTGTCGTCGGGGAACAGCCGCAAGATGGAGTCTGCATGACGACATAATATTCGTAAAAATTTGGAGGAAAAAAGCTTAAAATAGGTTTTGCCATTTTTGCCATAATTTAAGAGCTGTCTTAGTTAATGCAGAAACGTCAACTAAATATGTACAAAACTTCATCTTAAGGATTCACAATTATTCGTCGTTTGAATTCGTGAGACTAATGAATTGAGCGAAAATCGTGTACAGTAAGTGGCTAAACTGAAAAATGATTTGCTCCGTTAGACCGTCAACGCCATGATTTAACAGGCATTTTAGTTATGAGACAGGTTTGGGAAGTCAACGCCGTACCAGCTTTCTCTAAAAGGAGAATGCCCAATTTTAAAATTCCAACGCACAACGCGAAATTTGTGAGGGGGCACACGGACCCCAAACTACTGGAGCAATAGCAGCCCAGTGGTCGGAGTCCCACCATCCCAACCAAGAGGACGCCAACTCAAATTTAGCGTCATAGCATCAAACCATTACAGGACTTTAAAAAAAATTCACTGGCCGTGTACCTTTGCGGGCAAACTGTGTGTTCTTGCTATGGTTATAGCCGAAACGTTAGCTAATTTTTTACAGAACAAAACTTGTTAAGCTTTCCTTCCGAGTTTTCGTCAATTGAAGTCTGATATCAATTTACTTCTTAAAAACCGAGCAAAGAATGTTGGTGGTTTAATTTGCTAGTAGCTCATTTCCTCTTAGCCCATCGCATCGCCACCGTGACATTAAAACTAATTCTCAGTTAATTCAGAAACGTCAGGTAAATCTTCCACCATTTGAAGCAGTAACACTTTTCAAACCTAAATTATTCAGTGAGTTAACGTTAGTTTAATAATATTTTTTTAAAAAATTCAAATTCATCAGTTAATTTAATTTATAAATTAAATTAACCAAAAAAAATCGAGAATTTTGGTCACACCCTCTTACGCTAAAGAATATTTACGAAAAACAACCGAAATTTACTTAACATTGTGGTGCAAACATGTCTTGGTAAGCCGAAAATAGGCCCTCAAAATAGCATAAAATGCTTCAGCACCCCCTAGCTGGTTTTGCTTGACTTCTACTAAAGTACAACAAATTTTTTTAACAAAAAATTTTTTTTTTCTTTGCCCCCCCCCCCCCCCGGGGGGGGGAATCTGGGGTCCCCCCCCCCCCAAAAATCTGGAGTTGGCTGGCACCACTACTGTTCATAATGAGCTGGTTTTTGGCACAGTTGTCCGTAGTCGCAACAAGTTCAACATACTAAAAGTCCTCAGCTGTCCGTGTTGAGCTAACGCAGCCATCTTGGAAACATGGCGGCCGATATGTTTTTTCAATATATTTCGATAACGGTTGCTCGGGCATGAAAATATGTTCTGTCCAAAAATGTACAGCATGACATTTTCTACAAAAAATGTTCCATTCATTTTTTTTTGTAGATTCAATGATTCAGCTGATAAATGGTGTAGAAGAATGTTAAGCTAATGCTGCCATCTTGGAAACGTGCTCCCAAAATCAGTTTCTGATTTGCCAAAACATCTTACCCTGTTAATTTTGCATTACATTGTCCGCAATGTGATGTTACCCTGGAAGTTTCTTCGGCTACGTAGCCACCTGCTTGCATGCCCCACTGCGCATGCGCGGCGCAGTTCGCCCTTATAAAAGCGAGAGCGCGGATGCTTCCGGCATTCATTTTCCTCCAGAGGTGCCTACACGTCACCTTGCTTCACTGTTCCCTGCCTTTGGTCGGAATATGGTTTTACCAAAGCTGGCCGCCGCTTCCGAAGCTTCTGCTTCATCCGCCGCCCGCACTCGTGGTCTTGCTCGTCAGGTATCACCCTCGGTCAACGCCGGATATCTGCCCTCGACGTCGCCCTGACTGCCCAGTCCTTCCCGCTACGTTCAACGACGCTCCTTTCATCGATGAAACTGCTCCAACCGTGTCGCCTCTACAAGCCGGCCAACAGACTCCTCTTAAAACACAGTTGGATCTTTCATCACTCCGTCAGACCTCATTCTGGCTACGGAAACCTATCGCAAGGCAAACAAGAATCTTCGCCGACCTACCGCCGCATGTGGACCGCTTCCGGCCCCCAACTCTGCGCTGGACCTGTCCTCTAATTCTTCCCGCAAAAAACACAGCGTTTCCCGCAGCGAAGTTCACCTCATCGTCCAACAGTCTATACATGGGAAAACGTAATACAATCCGATGCCCCCACCATCATGCACGTCTTCTGTCCGCCACGCTCGCACCCGGGATCGGGTTGCGTCCACCACGTGTCATGAAAGCCACATCATCGCCCAGTACTGCAAGAAAACGAAAGAGCCTCCCGCGAATGCGCCCCTGGCCCGGCAACCCCAAACCGGCTTTCACTTAACCTTCCGACAACCGGGAAAATATCCTTTTCATGGACGCTCATTACGGAAGGTACGGAAAATCGGTCAAAGTGTCGGGACTCGAAAACTGGCATCTCTTTCATGTGTTTTGAGTGATGAGTCAAGAATGAACTCGTTTTCACCTGGCTAACCTCACGTCTCGAGTGATATTCAAGACTACAGTTCTGTCCACTGCAGCTGGTGTCACTCGTGGTTAAACACACGTTTTGAGTGAAGATCCAAGACAGAGAGCGTTTGCACCTCTTGCTGCTTGTCTCCACGTCTCGAGCGACCCCACGTCTCGAACGAAAATCAAGACAACAGTTGCTATCCACTGCTGCTCTTCTCATTCGTGGCTAGAACCCACGTTTTGGATAAATCTTGAAAAAGCCATCTGCACCTCTTGCTGTTGTCGTGACCGTGGCTGAGTCCATGTCTCGAGCGAAAGTAAGTCAACAGTGGCTGTCTACTGCTGCTTGTCTCACTCGTGGCTAAACCCACGTTTTGAGTGAAGATCCAAGACGGAAGCCGTTTTCCACCTCTTGCTGCGTGTCTCGACCGTGGCTGACCCCACGTCTCGTGCAAAAATCAAGACAACAGTTGCTGTCCACTGCTGCTCGTCTCATTCGTGGCAAGAACCCACGTTTTGAGTGAAGAACCAAGACGGAGGCCGTTTGCCCTTTCCCCTCCTCACGAGGGACAACTCCCCTTCCTTTCGTCACGGCTGGACCCCACATCATGGTTGGCGACCGTTCTGCGTCTCCCACCCTTTCCCCGGATGCCCGCCATTAATCTGACGCCTGCCGGCTTCTCTCTTTCAATGTGGAACGCCAGCTTCTACGCCGCCCGCCACTATAGTTCCGTATTGTCGTGGGCCGGCTGCCTCCTGCTTCCGGCTCTGAAGTCCCACGAACCTCACCCCGGAACGCTACCTTGTCTAGCCCCAACGGCCTCAATTGCTTCACCATCAGACCTAGTCGATGTGGGAAAGCACTTTGTCGCATTCACCAGCAACGACCACTGTGTTACAAGATCGGCTTTCACCAGATGCAAGCTCCCTAACCCTACAGACGGCCCGACCCTTCCCGACGCATCCATCAACACTCCTTTCATCGCTGTTACTATTCAAATTTCAAGATCAGCTCACTGTCCTTTCACCCACGACTAACGCTGCTCCTTCACCGCATTCTTCGCCGGCGACGGCTCAACCTTTCCCGATGCGTTCATCATCACTCCTCTCATCACCGTTACTGGTCAAGATCTGCTACTACGGGACGGCCGACGGGCTCCTCCCACTAGCCGATAGATGTCTTGTCTCTCCGGCAGTCCTGCCGAGGTAATCAACTGCAATGTTACATGTCCTTACCTGGCTGCTGCCGCAACTGGTCAATTTCCACCTAGGAACCACAGTATTCCTACAGTAATCCAAAGCATTGCGTCCACATGCCTCACAGTGTAATTTAAAGCCAGCCTGACGCCCCACTATCCACCACATCTTAGGCCTACAGCGCTTGCATTCAGACGGTTACGCCTTAAAAGTCGCAAACGCGGAAAGCTCCTAAGAACTGGCTGACTCTCCACGAAGCCTGACCAACCTGCTTTCACCACGGCCTTCCTCACCTACTTCACCTACCGCCGGAATCTCCGCCTAACTTCCTCACGGGCTTTCATCAGCCCCTGCTCGCTGCCCTTTGGGAAACGTCTGCCAGCCCAAGCAACCCGTTATGGGAAATGAAAGGCAAACCAATGCCGTCCTCGTCAACGCACACCTCCCGCCAACACACAGGCCGCCAACGGAACGTTTCCCCTCGGTTTCCCGTAACAACTACCCAGTCCCCCCTTTGAAGTCGGACACCATTCATCCCCTCTCATGCCGTCTTTAGTCCACCTTTTCGCCAACTTTGTACTGCATCTCGTCGTCCCAACCAGGCTGACTTCTTTCACAGGGGAACAGAAAGGGATGACAGCTGAACAGGCCCGGTAAGATCACCTTCACATCTCCCGGTCTCAAGCTGCCATTATTGCCGGCAGCTCGCATCTTCTCCTGGTTCCTTTCGTCTTCCGATGTTCTCCAGTTCCCATCTGCTGTGTGACTGCCCACCACCTGTCGCCCTCCGCGCCAACCCATCCTTAACTAGGCATGCCCTTTGGTTTCGTTTCCCGTCAAGACCAAAGCCCGCCCCAATAGAATGAACGCCGTCTTCAAGACGGATCATGTCGACCATCTTCAGCCAGCCTTCCGGAGCGCTCACCAGCGGCCGTTTCCTTCACCTTTTGGGTAACCTTTCATCAAGTCCTCACCTCCCGTGACGAAAAGTGATCCAGCTTCGCCTACCTGCACGGCGGCCGTCAGTCTTCGAGACAGCTGACCGCCAGAACACCACCCTGGCCCTTCCACCTAAACAAAGGGGCCTCTGTCGGTCCTGATCCCCCCGTCAATGACGGCTCAAGGCTCAAAACACCGTCGCCGAACCGCCCTCCCAAGCACACATTGTTTGAGTCCAACATCACCACCTTGGCTAACCCAATTCTTCAATTGAAGATAAGACGTCCATAACTGTCTACACAGACGCTCATCCAATCCGTGTCTCTCCATTGGATCCAGAAAACTGTTTCCTTGCAGCCAGCCTACGCTGTTCCTAAATCCAAGCTCTTTTGACCAACCCGGTCTACTACGGCTTCAGACCAAGTTTCTCCTCTGTAATTCTCCACCCAGGATCAACCTTCAGAGCAAAAACGCAATTGTGCCATCCAACCCAACACCTTCCCGGTCCTATTCATCGATGGATTTTAACCCGAACGCCTTCTTTATCCTGTCACAGCACTACGCTTCTTTCTACCGGAACTCAACACGACGACATCTGCAAAGGAAGAAATCCATCTCTTCCTTCCTGTCGACCCCCAATCCAACGAAACCTCCACTACGTTGGTGTCGCGCTGGATCAAAAACACATACGAAGTATCTTACGAAAAACAGAACGAGCAAGAATGTAAGTCTGACGGCACATGAAGTCGGAACAATCTCCACATCATGAGCCCACCACAACGCCACTACAATCGAAGAGATCCTGGCAGCAACATCCTGATGACTCCAATCTACCATCACCTCTCACTACTTAAGGGATATGTAGAGAAAAGAACGGGGACTACACCGGCTGGGACCAATCGTCACATCCGGAATCGTGGTCAAGCCCCCTTAAGCACTCAGAACAAAGCAGAAGCAAGCCATCCTCCAGATGGAAGCAAGACCCACGTCCCTGCAAGAGAGATCCAAATTCCTGTTTCCTCGAAGTTCTGAATAAACTGCAAAATTTTTTATAAATTTTCTGGGGGTAAAGCCTGCTTGCAGCCCAGGGCGCCCGTCAGAGCGGTGCCTGCCACCTAACTTTGACGAGGTCTTCTGTTAATGCAAAGTTAACAGGTTAATATGTTTTGGCAAATAAGAAAGAACATTTTGTCGGCCCTCAGCCCGGCCGGCTAAAAATGGTTTCTTTTTGCCTAAAACATACTTAACCTAATCCCGCCCTGCATCCCTTCTCGAGTCACCGCCTGACACATTGAGAGGAAAATAAATGCCGTAAGCGTCCGTGCTCTCGCTTTTATAAGGGAGGACTGCGCCGCGCATGCGCAGTGGGACATGCAAGCAGGCGGCTAGTGCCAGGATGGATTGATTTAAATCAAGCTGATTTTAATCAGTAATTTAAATCGCGATTTAAACCAAATGACTTTTTATTAATATTAATCATGTCGATTTAAATCACGATTTAAATCATTGATTTAGATACAATGATTTTTATTAATAAAAATCAAGATTTAAATCAATAATTTTACCTTCCTTTAAATGTGTTAAGTAATTTCAGCTATAAAATTTCCAGTTTAAATTTGGGTTTCTGTTACGATCAGTGTCGTAGAACAGCTGCTTATGGCGACAGCGTCTTCTGCAGGTGTGGAGAAGAGCTGCATTTCAGCATTTGGATATGTTCACACAAAAATTCCCAACCTCCCGCGAACACCCAAAGCTGGAAATCTTGCTCGGAAAATACTCAACAAAAAAATAAATCAGTTATATGGTTGGCAATGGCTTGACTGGAGACTCATTAATCGTCAAAGATAAGCAAGTTCTTTTAACCATAATTATCTTACCTTACGGCATGCTGTAGTGTATATTTAAATTTGTATCAGCTAAAACGTTTATTAAAATTGACCTCAGTGTTCGAAATCAAAAATCAAAATTTGGCAAAAACTATAAATTTATTTTCTAGGCATTATCTCTGTGAACATTTACCTAAATGGTATCCACAAATTACCAGGGAAAAACACAGGTAAAAAAAAAATACTGATTTAAATCAAGAAAATCCGATTTAAATAAAAAAAATCTGATTTTTTTGGAAAAATCACGATTTTTATCTACCCTGGCGGCTACACAGCCGAAGAAACCTCCAGGGGAACATCACATTGGGGACAATGTAATGCAAAATTAACAGGTTAAGTATGTTTTAGGCAAAAAGAAACCATTTTTAGTCGGCCGAGCTGAGGGCCGGCAAAATGTTCTTTTTTCAATCTATCATGGAAACGGCTGCACAAAATATGTTTAATCAGAAAGTGTAGAGCACGGAATTGTCTACAAAAAGGTTCTGTTCGTTTTTAATCTTCTGTACAGCCGTACCAGCTGAGAAGACTATTGCAACGTTAGATTCAGTGTGAGAAGTTACTTAAATAACATGGCAAATTAAAACATCGTTACTTCCTCATAGCTAATAAGACTTCTTCGACGTAACTAAATTACATAATAACATTTGATCGTCGAATTAAAATCCTCAATAAAAACAAATGGATTTTAGCTTCGTTTAAATAGTCTCGTCACATTGTTGCACAAATGAATAGGCTTACCGTCGAACCAAATTCTCCATTAGGCGTATCTTCTGCTTACGAAATTAAAACTGCATTTTTAAAATTAGGCCTAAAATCATGTTACCATGGCAACGTCAAGTTGCTACGAGTCGCTGTTGGCTTTATCAACAGCGTCTCTCTCGTCACTTCCCTACTACCACTGATCTATATAGGCTACATTGCGCGTTACGTTGTAACACTGTAACTGTGTGCCTGAAGGTGCACCGTGTTGCAAAAATGAATAGGCTTACTATACAATCCATATCTCCGTTAGCTGCTACTTACGAAATTAAAACTGCCGGTTAAAATTAGGCCTAAAAGCTGACAATTACGCCTAAAATGTAAAACAGGCCTAAAAGCTAACACATTTTTAACCGGCAATTATGATGGCTACTGCTTTTAAATTAGTATAATAGAGATAGCTGTTGTAGTGCATGATAGAGGTGTGCGCCTCAACATTAGAAGTGGAGGAACTGTACAGAAGACCGGTGCGACCAGGCAGTCGCCGTAGCCACTTGGTTTTTTTTTAACTGAGTCTGAGTCAATGATCCAACGAATAAACGGTGTCAAAGAGGCCACGCGTGTGGCCCCCAATGTGCATTACACTTCATATAGTTGGATGGCTTGGGGCCTAAAATTGATGGAATTTGTCACTTTCTGTGAAAAGCATGAATGCATATGTAGAGTATCTGAAAAAATAGCTATGATAGCAAGTTCCAAAAAAAAAAAACCCCTGGGGTGATTTACCCCACCAAAATCGATAGTTATAGTAATTTCATGTTCAAAGTATTCTTGCAAGCCCTCTAATAGCCCGAAGTGGATATGATTAGGATTTTCTGAAAGGCGGGGATATATTCTTTCCATCAATCAGAAGCAAAATTGTTTAGCTTACATAGGGACCGTCCTACGCTCATTTAAAGGTGAATAGGTAGCAAAGAAAGCGTATGGTGATTTTTGAATTCATAGTTCTCCAGCGAACCCTCTAATAGGCAGAAATGAACATGCTTAGGATTTTCTGAAAGGTGGGGATCTATTGTTTCCATCAATCATTACCATAATTGTTTAACTTTCGATAGGGACCGTCCTATGCCCATTTAAAGGTGAAGAGGTAATGACGTAGCAGCGAAAGCATATGGTGATTTCTTAATTCAAAGTGCTCTAGCAAGCGCTATAATAGGCATAAATGGGACATGCTTAAAATTTTCAGAAAGGTGGGGAATCTATTCTTTCCATCAATCGAAACCGATATTATTTAGCTTAAAATGGTATGGACCAACCTATGCCTAGTTAACGGTGAAGAGGTAATGGCGATACGGCGAAATCATTTGTTGAGTTTTAAATTCAAAGTGCTCTTGTGGGCCCTCTCATAGTCTGAATTGGACATGCTTAGGATATTCTGAAAGGTAGGGATCTATTCTTTCCATCGATCCTAACCAAAATTGTTTAGCTTAGATACAAATGAGCATTCCAATTGCGCTTGAAATTCAAAATGGCCACTACACCAATTACAGCTACACCTTAAAATAGGCGTAGGACGGTCCCTATCTAAGTTCAACAATTTCAGTTCGGATTGATGGAAACAATAGATCCCCACCTTTAGAAAATCGTAAGCATGTCCATTTCGGGCTATTAGATAGCTTGCAAGAGCACTTTGAATTCGAAAGTCAACACATGATTTTGCCGCTACGCTTTTACCTCTTCACCTTTACATCGGCTTAAACTAATTTTATCTTTAAAATTCTGTTTCTAAATGCCATGAAAATATTCATTACCTAATATTTAGCATTCTCCTTCTCCTTATGCTGTGCAATCTATTGATTAAAGAACTGTGTCCGGCGTCGCTACCCACTGCGCAGCCTCCGTGATATAAACTTGGACAAAGGTTGGTTCTTTATATTTCCTTCCGTAGCCTCCGTCCTGGTGAGACGTGAGACTGCTCTTCACAACAAACACCTTCCAACTCGGCGCTGCGCCTCGAGCTAAGGGCACACTTCGGGAACCAACTTCCCAAAACTGGGTTCGCTTCTTCCCCGGCTCCTTCACCTCGGTCTCGGGCAGCCTCCCAAGCCCACATGCTCAATACGGCAACCAATGCATTATGTGAATGGCTTTCCATGAACCATTCACCGGAGGAGACCAAGGAATCCGCCAGGTGTTTCGGAAGGCTTGTTTCGCGACCTTCCACTCTATGAACTGGCTCACATGAGCCCTTTTCAATTCTATGATCTTGCTATGGGACATTGCCCTTAACACCGCCCCTAATTCACACGATTCCGCCCTGTACGTCCTTAGGAATCAACCCGTCCATGAAGCCGACACCCTTTTCAGAGAACTTTTCCCCAAGATAACGCTCCATCTGGACATCACACGCAAATCGAAGCCATACAAAGCTAGGGGTTCTCGACGATAGCAACCAGTAGGAACCTCGTCCACCACCGAACCGAAAGACGACTGGGTTACGTCCCCATCGCGCCCATAACATTGTCCTTTTCCAACTTCGCCTTAACGAGCTTGGTCGCCTTTTCCGAACAAGGGACAGGGGTGCGGACGCTATCGCCCCTATGGCCGAAGCTTAATACCAGCTCACTGTGGTCGGCACGCTTCCCCCGGACCGCGGCAGTGTTCGCACTCTCGTTGATATTTACCAATTGCCGGTGCCCTTCGGCGGCCGCCTTCGGTTCTTCCTTGCGGCCTGGCAACAAATAACGTCCGATCAAGTGGTTCTTTTCATCGTAACTCATGGTTTCTTACCAGCCTTCTACTGGTCGCCACCTCACGATCCCCACTGTGGCTCAAAGCAACGCCACCGAATCCTTTTCTCACCAACAAACTCTCGGCCCTCGTAGCGAACCACGCTATTCAAGCTGCTCCCAATCGGGAGCTGCCAGGGTTTTACAGGAGAAAACGGGCGATCTCCGTTTTCATTTTCAATCTACTCCCACTGAACTGATCAAAAATCCTCATTTTCAGATGGCTGCCGTGGAATCCATTCGTCACTTACTCCTTCAGGGCGACTGGGCAGTCTCCATAGACCTAGCAGACGCCTATCTTCATGTTCCGCTCCACGCTTCGGTTCGGCATCTCTTAATTCTTCTTTATGACGTGGCAGTCTACGAGTTCACTTGCCGTCTGTTCAGTTTAAACGCTGCACCAAGGATCTCTACACTGATGTTAGCCTTCCTTCATCAACACGAAGTGCGTGCCGACGCTTATTTAGACGACTGGATTCTTCCTTACCCGGACTGTCTCCAGTTAATCATGAACAGGAATTTCACTTTACATCTGCTCCACCGATTAGGCTTTGGCGTCAACTTCCCCAAGTCCAATTTGACACTGTCACAAAACTTTGTTCCTCGGGGTAGCCTTCGTTCTGTCTCAAGTCGTAATGCCCTCACTAGACAGGATTTCTTCGCTTTTCCAGAAAAACTGTCGATTTCTCCGTTTACCCGCATACACCCTGACACAACTCAACTCCCTCATCGGCTCGTTGGACTCCATGGCTTTGCTCGTTCCATACAGCAGTCTTCCAGGCCCTTCCATCACTTTCGTATCGACGAATGGCCCAATCGGTCGCCCGCTCGCCGTTACCAAACAGCGACCGCGCTCGGAAAACTTTTCACTCTCTATCCTCCTCCATTGGATGGACCTACATTTTATCACACAAGAAGTCCCCCTCCACGAACCACCGCCCGACGTCCATTTGTTCTCCGACGCCTCTTTGTAAGGCTGGGGAGTCCATATTGGCTCTAATGACCAAGTTGTCGACGCGCCATTAAGCCTCAAACCCCCCCATATTGGCGACCGCATGGTATGAGGCCCCTGGCCGCCCGGCAGCGCCGACCACATCAAGGTTCTCGAACTATGAGTCGTTCTTCTCGGTCTGGTACATTTCCAATCCTACTCGTCGGGAAAGTAGTACAAGTACACATCGACAACACCACGGCAGGCGCCTACCTCCGGAACCGCGGGGGCACCAGATCCCAGTCTCTCCATCAAGTGACCTCCAACATCTTCAGCCTGTGCATTCGTTTATGAACGACCCTACTGCCACTTCGTATTCCGGGCAGCCGCAACATAATTGCGGACTTCCTGTATCGCAGATCCCCTCCGACAGGCGAATGGTTCCTCAAAAAATCCATTTCTACGTGTCTCTTCCTCACCTGGGGACGACCGTACCTCGACCTCTTTGCCACGAGGCACGATGACAAACTTCCCCACTTGTCAGCCTGGTTCCAGACGACCAGGCATGTGCAGTGGAAGCCTTGACACCAGATTGGAGTCACCTCTTCGGTTACCTATTCCCTCCGCCCAAGCTCTTTACCTTGGCACTACGCAAGATCGCTCAGTCTCCGACCCTCTCCATCTTAGTAGCACCCAACCGGCCGTCGGCGGCATGGTTTCCCCTCCCACTCAGCGTTCTGGTCAACTTCACGTTCCGCCTTCCAGACATACCGGACCTGTTGTTTCAGCGTCGGGGGACAGTGCTTCACCTCAAGCCTTGGACTCCGCGGCTACACACGTAGCTGCTATCATCCGATACTTGAGGCAACAGGTGTACCTCCAGAGCAGGCCTCGCGCATCGATTCCAAGTCAGTGTAGCGTATATGACAGCCACTGGCAACGTTGGCTTCGTTGGTATATGCCACGACAGGTCAATCCATTCCATCCGTCTCTAGCACAGCTCCTGCATTTCCTGACGGACCTGTTCAAGAAAGGACTGCCTGGTTCCACCATCCTTGTCTATAGATCCGCCTTGAATATGGTTTTCCGACCCACCGAACACCCTGAGCTTTTGGACGACTTCCGGATCTCGGCCCTCATTAAATCATTTTAGCTGGAACGACCGGTGGTTTGTTGCCTCTTTCCAGCTTGGGACGTCTCCATAGTTCTCAACTCGCTTTTAACCGCTCCGTATGAACCCCTGGCTTCGTGTCGCCTCAGCCACCTCACCCAGAAGATGGTCTTCCTGGTTACTCTAGCTGCATCTTTCCGTTGCAACGAGGTACAAGCCCTCTCGGCGACCGCTGCCAATTGCTTTTTTCATAAGGATTGTTCCGCGGTCGCTCTAACCCCATGAGCATCCTTCCAAGCCAAAACTCAGAAACCCAGCGACCGGGCTACTCATTTCTGTATAACGGCCCTGTCACCTGTGACGAGCCTGAAAGAGCTCTTTGCCCAGTTCGTGCTATCCGCTACTACTTGAAGATGTCCAAGCCGCTTCGGCACGGTTGTTCCCAACTCTTCGTTCCCGTTGCATCGCCGACCGGGGAAACATCGGCACTCATGGTCGCTACCTGGATCAAGACCGACAACGTGGATGCCTACAAGGCCTCGATATAAATTGTGTCGACAAAGGCGTTAGGGTCACCGCCCATGAACTTCGGGTGATCTCATCCTCCTGGGCCCATCATAGTACCCGAAATACCCGACTGTGTTCACATCTCACTACCTAAGAGATACGTCGGTCCAAGCGGATGGATTGTATCGCTTCGGTTCCTTAGTGGCTGCTAAGTGGGTACTTTAACTCCCCCTTAAGCAATACGATTGTCTACTATCCTCTTCCTGATAGTTTGTGAAGACGTGTCTTTCTTGGGGTCCGGCGTGCTACCCTAGGAGGCTCTGTCAAGTGGCGCCCGCCGCTTTTGACGAGGTCAGTGGAGCTAAATATTCGGTAGTGGATATTTTCATGGCACATAGAGCGCCCAAAATACCAGCTACAGCTAGTTTATTTTGGTTTCCATTGCCTTTATGAAAATATACATTACCTATATCCCACACTCCTCCCGTCTGTGTCGCCACTGGGGCAATAAGAGGAACGAACCGATCTTCGTCCAAGTTTATATAACAGAGGCTGCGCATGCGTAATGGAATGTATACGTTTAGGGAATGTATATTTTCATAAAGGCAATAGAAACTAAAATTAACCATCTGTACCTGGTATTTTGGGCTTTTTGTGAAAGTTAAGTTGAAAAATCGTTTACAAATCCTTCAAGATAATCACTGGTTATAGGCACATAACCAAGTAGGCAACTTGATTTTAAATCGTGAATTGACTCACAGCTCTATTTAATGGCATATGTGCAAGTTCTAGTTTGTAACCCTAAATCTCTTCTAACAATTTTCAAGCCGTTGTAGCAGTTCCAGAAGATGAGTCCGGTAGGATCAATCTAACTGCATGGTGAAATGAATTTAATAGTTAACAGTAGTATAAACTCCTGCACACCATCATTTCCTATAAGCGTTGTGTTGATCCACATAAATGTTAGGGCTCTCTAATTGAGAGGTATCCATTCGTAATTCGTGTCACAAGTTAACTCGTAGCGATGCAAACTTAAATTAGCATAGCATTTTAGCTACGCAATTTACTTAAACAAAAATCGTATCGGCATACGTTCTTGTCCATGTTGACTAACGCGGAGATGCTAATCCCTCCGTTTTAGATAGACCACAAATCGCTGGTTCTGCTGCTGTTCTCCGTGGTATTTAATTGGCAGTCCTTTCGTTTCAAATGCAGGAGCCAAAATATCCTTGCGAACTGAAAGTGAAATCAAATTGGCTACTGGCATGTCAATTGAAATAAAGAAATTACAGTATTCTTTAAAAACAGTGCGCTTATTATTTTTTTGCAAATTTGTATTTTGTGTTGCATTTCTGCTACGCAATTATTCTGAAGACAATCAAGCCCTAAATTAAAGAGCTTGGTTTTTATACTGGATTTAATGAAGAAATTGAACACTACTTGGTATGTAAAATAAAAGTCGTAACTGATAAGATTTTTTTCTGTACAACATACCACCACCACCTTCAAATTGTCAATAAATTATTTTTTGGTTATGTTTTGGGGGTGATGGCTTCACGTTGTAGTTTAAAGCTCCTTTGTAGCGCAATTTTTTGGCCTCATTGCCATGCTTTATTAGATATTTTTTGCTTTATTTTGTGAGTGAAGATAAAAACATCATTGCCCCCAAATAAAATTATAAATAAAACTTTCTAAAAGCAAATACGTTTTTTCTACATTTTTCAATTTATTTTACTTTTTTTTTTTGTTTACAGGTTGTTTCTGTGTATATTCATCTACGAAGACCCTCGAATATGTGCGAGAAAGTCTGGAGAAGACACTACTGTCCAATCTTGAGCAGGAAGATCGGCTTCCTTTCCAGGGGCTGCCAATAGTAATTCTTTTCGCTGCTGATCCTGCGACCAATGAGAAAGAATTGCTATGTTTAAGGGAGGATGGGCAAACGCTTGCTGACAAGTAAGTTTTCCTTTGAAATGCAATTCTCTCATGATAGCTCAGAATGATCAATTTTAAGTCTGTTCTTGAAGGGTTGACAAATGTTTGAATAATACTAGCCCATGTTATTCGAAGTTAATGAAGTAGTTCTCTAGAACAGAACTAAAAAATTGATTCGTGCGCAAGTGTTTTTTTCCATCGATGCCAACTGAATGCCAAAACCGGCATATAAAATCCACCACCACATGCATTCTACTCATTTGTGATATCTTGACGCATTTTTGACAATGTAAAGTTTCTTTAACCTATCGTAAACCAAACCTAATGAATACATCGTTGTATTTGTGATGCAAGTACACTGTTAACTGGCAGTTACAGTAGTATATGAAAGACAAATACGTCTTGGAAAATAAACAATACCGCATAACGAACAGGAAGATGTTCTAAATTTTTGGTGAAAACTACACAATTTAAAAGATGCTGGAACTGCTCACTTTCTTCAGAGTTGTGTTATAAGGCACAACGAACGGAAGATCGCATTGTGGACTTTAGGATTTTGAATACCAGGCTATGAGGGAACACCGAGCACCGCTGACCTTCGTGCGCCATAATTAAAATTCAGTGGTCTACGATGTGATCGTTCGTTCGTTGTACCCTGTACAAAACTCTGAAGAAGGTGAACTTTGTAACTTGCTTAGTTTTCACTAAAAATTTAGAAGTCTTCCTGTTTGTTAGTGTTATTTTGTATTTTTCAGGGCGTGTTGTATTTGTGGGCTTTCAATGGCCATATTTAAAAATTCGGTATTTAAATATCAAAATAAAATGTGCAAAGTTTTAAAATAAAAAATTTTAAAATATAAAACTTTAAAATTTAAAATATAAAACTTAAAATTTTAAAATATAAAACTTAAAATTTTAAAATATAAAATTGTAAAAATTGAAATAAAAACGTCACACCGCTTACTGTGAAAATTCATATTACGTTTAAGAAATCACCGAAAACACACTTATTGTCACAAAGTCAAGATATCGCACTACATATCTTCGCAAATGTTCGACGATATCTGCATCCCTGGAGATGGAAATTCACAGGCGATCGTCTTCTTCAGGCCAGTCAACTTGAACTCAAAACATCGTGCACAACCGTTCGTCTGTTCACCATGTTTTGAGTTCAAAAAAAAAAAAAAAAAAAAAAAAAAA
>JAHWFP010075671.1:149935-183815 GCA_023313725.1 Lithobius niger
TGGCCTGAAGAAGACGATCGCCTGTGAATTTCCATCTCCAGGGACGCAGATCGTCGAAAATTTGCGAAGATATGTTGTGTGATATCTGGACTTTGTGAAAATAAGCGTGTTTTCGGTGATTTCTTAAATTGAAATTAAAAAAAAGAAAAATCTAAAAACTTAATAACACCTTTAAATATTTGATGGAAAAGGCACGTGCTTTTGTAATACTTTAAACCCGGGTGGTTCACACTGACCCACCTCCTTTTGGACAAAGCAGTTATAATTAAAATGCAGTATTTTGAGGAAATTGAAAACGGAGTTTTAAAGGTAAATTTAGTTTTCACTGCCAAACGAAAATACTTCCCTTTAGCTATAGGCTAAATATTGTTACATTTATGCTCAATGCACAAAAACTGACTTTTAAGAAGCTTCACTAGCTTACCACTGGGTTGCATGCCTGTTCAAGATCCCTTGCCACCCAACCCTCAGAATCGTTTAAGCACCCAGCCAAGATGGTCAGGGGTTTTTTGCTCTGCTAACAATGGCTACTCAAACCTTCGAAATGCTTTCACGTTGCGGGCAACGAAGTGTGCTCTCACCAAAATACCGCCGGTGATAGACATCTTCTTGTCGCTAACATATGGCTTGTAGAACATAAGGCTTTTGTGACAAAACACTGTGAAATTTGTATGGCCCATTCTGAGTTTGAAGTTAAGGCATTTTGCATTCGTGGCGTAAGATGGACCAAAAGAAGGTCTCCAACACCACGCGAACTGATAATTCTGTTTCGTCCGACTCATGTGCCAGTTATAAAATATCCCCAATGGCCCCATCAGTGAATTTAGTGCATAATTCAAACCCCTCCCCGAGCGTTCCGGCTCAAATTACGCTGCGCCTGTTTTCCACATCTAAGTCTACACTTCCCCTTTCCGTTTGAACCCCTCCAATCGTTTCGAACATTACTGTGATGGTTCCAAAAATTTATTACTGTTTCCATGGGCACGGCTTTGGAAGCAATTCAAGGACTTTGGGTGAATTTTAATGCTATTAAAGACATTGTGAAGGAAGCACTCGACGAACGCGCACCCTAGAAAAACAAGATGGTGGCCTCTGTGCTAGGTTCAATGGATCAGTGGATCGCCGACATCGCCCCATCGCCGACATCTCTGAATTATCTCCGACCTTGTCTTCACCAATAGTTCAAGAGTTCTTAGATCGGCGGGTGCCCCTTCTTTCTTCATCGCTATTTATTGACAGCAAGTCGTTACAATGACAGATCAACGTTACGGACCATGTGCAGGAATGGGAATCCATCACATGGGGACGCCTCTGTTCTGTCGATCATCAAGCGCGGCTAAGTTATCCCCTTCGTTTCCTTTCCACCCTTGACTTTTGGTCCACCACCTTGGCTGCAGAACCTTCACTCAAACAAATTACTAACGCCTCAGTACCACCTCAGAAGTTATCCAGAAGTTTTAAATGCAATTGTCGTCTAGCTGCTTGCGAGAGGGGCCATACGTCGTTCACCAGATGCTCCGTGCTACCCTCAGCCCTGCCCGGGTTATCCCCAAGAAGATCGGGGGCACTCTATTCATTTTCGATCTTCTCAAGCCTAACTCATTCTTGGTCAAATACGATTTCCAGATGGAAACTCTTGCTTTGATTCGGGAGTCCAGTAGGGAGAGTTGGCCGTATCCTTAGATTTCGAAGATGCATATCTACCCTTACCACTTCACCTGTCACGTTTTCCGCCTGTTCCGGTTTGTATTAGGATGCTGGAGCGTGTTCACGTCGGTTCTGCATCTAGTGATATATCCACAGGTACAAAATATGCTCTCATGCGTAGCTGGACAACTGCCTTTTCCAACGTGACTAGGATGTATTTATTGGACAGACGGACTCTTGTGTAACACTTGTGACTCTAGGTGCTTGGAGGACCAGGCACTGGTTCCGGATGGACCGAATGGTTTTCATAGCTTTCCTAAAAAGGGGAAGTACCCTTAGTCAATCTTCCATAACAGCTCTTTCACTGATGGTTTCAGGAGCACAACTTGACAGTGGGTGTACAAGTTCACCCTTCCCCCAGTCCCAGGTCTTTTTCTGTCGCCTTGATGTTGGGGTGGGTAGCCCACATGGGTGAACATAGCGTCGGGCATCTGGTTGTCATAGGAGACGATTCTTAATAAAAAAAAAACAAAAAAACTCGAGAGTTGCGGGCTATCATCTACCTCTCCACACTTGGGTCTCTCTACTACAAGGGAAGAGTGCTGCTGTCATGTCAGACAACACCACAACCACAACTGTTACATTTGTTCGGCGAGGAAGTGGAACCCATTCCTGAACCCTGATGGACGAAGTGTCCACTCAATTCGATCTTTGCCAGGCGTTTTGCGTGACATCCCAAGCACATAGCGGGGAAATTAAATGTGCTGGTCGACGAGCAATCTAGGACGGAGAAGGTGCCGACCACAGCATGGCAGTTATCCCCCAATCTGCCAATCGATCTTCTTGACGTGGGGAAGCCATGGATCGACCTGTTTTCAGTCAACTTCAACAGTGCGTATCCTCGTTTCCGGATCCCCTTGCTTGAGTGAGCGACAGCCTCAGCATTCCATTGGACGTGATGTTCTCCTATGCCTTTGCTCCGTTTTCACTGCTTCAGAAGGACCAAAACAAGATCCGGTCTCCAACGGCTTGTTTCTGCTAGTAGCACTGCGTTGGCTGACTGCACCATGGTTTGTGTACCTGTATGACCTGTCGCAAAAGGATCCTGTTACTCTGCCGTTGACTCTGGATCTCCTCGCCTAACACAAGGGACAGACACTAGATCATTCTTCCCGACCATTCTTCATCTTCACGCTTGGAGACACTGAACACTGATCTGAAGTTGACTGGTTTCTTGTCCCCTGTAGCGGCGCGGCTTCTACAATGCCTCTGGGAATCGACGGTGAAGTCTGTGAGGCTAAGTGGCGCAGATGGTTTGCTTGTTGTACAGACAATACGGTGTACCCTTGTGATCCCTCGGTGACCTCATTGGCCACCGTTTTTGAATATCTGTTTCAGGCTGGCCCTTCGCCTATTGCCACTAAAGGGTGCAAGTCGGTTATTAACTCCGTCTTGACTCTCATGGGCCCTTCCGCAGCTGCGAACAGCAAGGTTATTTCCAGATTGGTTCAAGCTTTTGACAACCTCCATCCACGAGTTCGACGCCTGTTCCCGTCTTGGAATCTTTCCCTGGTGCTGTTGATTTTGATGGTCAACCCTTGCGAGCTCCTTCAGAAAGCCTCGTTGTTCCACTAGACTCGGAAAACAATCTTCCTGGTGACTATAGTCACGGCCTCCTGCCAAAGTGAATTAGTGGCCTTCTCCAAGGAGGATTGCCACACGCGCTTCTTTAAAGACTGGTCTGGTGTCATGCTGATGCTCTCAGTGGAGTTCCGTGCCAAAAACCAACGTCCGGATGAAACTACGTGCCCAATCGTCAACAAGGCCCAACAAGTGGTGAAAGGGTGCAATGCCCAGTACGAGCCTGGATACACGCGACTTCCACCGACTAGCCAACCCCTACAGGACACAACCACCCTTTAAATGCCTCTTCCTTCACATCGAAAAAGTCTGACCCCCACCTTTTCGTCTAGTGTCCCCTTCAAAGATCGCAGTATGGATCTCTGATGTAATCCGGCACGTATATGGCATTGTCCCCAATCATTTATATATCTTTGTCGGTGCGTGTACACAAGTAGAGAGCTTCAGCATCGTCCTGGGTATTCATAGTTGATGTGCCCTTGGACGGAATCTATTAGCCTGCGCATGGAACAGTAAGACCACATTTATCAGTCACTATCTTCGGGATAGGTGGTTGTAATATGAAAAAAACATATTGTGGCTGGCAGGCCTACTGCCTGATGAAGTAAAGAAACTTGACAATTTGCCTTCATTGTAAGAATAGACATTAAGATTGAGGATCATCTGTCCATTTTACATTAGGGTTGGGTTTGATCCACCCCCTTTTGGACAAAGTTAACCTATAGCTAAAGGGAAGTATTTTCGGATAGTAGTGACAATGTTAATTTTAAAGAAAACGTGTGTTTTTACTTATCCTAAAATACTTAACTTTAGCACTAATCCACCCACCAGGGGCTTAGCACTCTCGCTGAACGTAATTGTTCTACAAACGATTGTGAGGATTGGGTGGCAAGGCCTGCTGGGGAGTGCACAGGCATGCCACCAGGTGATGAGCTAGTGAAGCTTCTTAAAAGTCAATTTAAGCTTCTGAGCATTTAGCATACATAAATATAGCAATATTTAGTCTATAGCTAAAGGTAAGTATTTTAGGATAAGTAAAATCTCTTTTAGATATTGAGTAGACTGAGGTACCAAGGATAGAACAAGTCGAAACACGATCGCTACTGAACTGTAACAGGCTTATAAGTTCAAGTTATCACAAAGGCATTCATTTTGCACTGTTGAATATGGCAACATTTTAGTTACGGCCAGATTTTTTTCGTCTTCACAATTAGTTGAAAATTAAAATAACGCAAAGATGCATTTTTAAATATTTTATTTCTAAGTAGTTAAGTTTCCCAGAAGCGATACTTACGAAATCTAACGATACCAATATCGGTAGAAACAAGTGTATATTGTGAAATATTGTAAAGAAATATTGGACAACCTTAGTAGACTTTTATGTTAAAACAAGTTGTATATCACAGAAAAATTAAAAAGTTAAGCAAATGTGATTTCATAGTAATTTTTAACATAAATCAAATAAATCTTGAGTTTTGATTCGTGAGTTATTCTGTCTGTCTGGTCGGCTGAAAATGGAGTGAAAACTATCTTTTTGTGGCTGATAATTTTCACATTTTTCTTTAAAAATTATCATGTGCTAGTATGACTAGTATACCTAACAAAATTGTTTTATAGCTTACAGTGTCCATTCATTGACATTACTGGCGAGGAATTGTCTGGAAGCCAGCAGTTCAATGAGATACAGCTAAGGCAAGCTTTGCGCTCCCTGGTGGAGAGCATCCAGCATCGAGCTGGCTTTCTCAATATATACCACAGCTTACCGGAAGCAGCCGAACCTGACATTAGGTTAGTTGCTAAACCACTTAAAAACGTATTTTTAATAGTTGATTCTTAACGACGAGTATTTTATACAAACTTCGTAGTAATTGAGATGTTATGTGTTTCACTGGGATGTAGCTCATCCCAGTTGTTTCCAATGGTGTTAATTTTGTGAATTCACCGTAGTTGTTGATTGTTGTAGGATTATCATGTGCATGTTCTGTGGAGATCCGTACTCTGTGGAACATGTTTTGGGGCCGTTACTGAACCATCAGTGTTGCTTCACAAGTGGCGAGCGAAGCATCATTCTGGAGACGTTTCTGGGCGACTCCAAGCGGAGAGTGGAGGTGATTGTATCTTCGTACCACGGCGCCAATGCTTTCCGCGAGGATCTCGTCCACGGCTTCATCCTAGTGTTTTCAACGAAAAGGAAAGCCTCCTTAGCTACGTTACGGTAAGGATCACACTTCATTGCACAATTAATTTTTTACGCAAATTTTTTAATTTTCTCGCGTCGCAATGTATGGAGGAGGACACATAGGAACAAAAAGCTGAAATTCTGAAAATTCTAAAATTATTTTCACTTTGATTCAACAATACTTCCCTTCAGTTATTGGCTTAAATCCTTTATTTAAAGCTCCCTTAGCTTAAAACTTCTTAGCTCCCTACCAGGTGGTGTACATGCACCCATCCCAGTCAGCATTGCCCCCAATTTACCATTTTTGTTTTGGGCATGGACCAAAGTGGTCGTGTGCTTTTGCTCTTCGACGAAATGTCCAAATGAAAACCTGTGGGGACGTTTCACTTGAATTGGAAGTGAATTCACATGCCCTCAACCGGTGTCGAGCATGTGAATTCCTTAATATTCCGTGCAACGCAACTTTACGCCACCCCGAAGCCGAAACTGCAAGTACTGAGTTAAAATGGCGCAAAGCCGACCGCTGTCTTAGAGGAGTTGGTGGCGTTCAGACATTATGCTCCACACGTAGCCTTTTATAGCTGTAAATTAATTTTAATCAGTCACAGCAGCAACGTTCTGCTTCTTCACAGTAGTTCACTCAATGTGGGGTGATGTGAAGCTGACGATGACTTGCATTGCGTGACGTCACTTCACAATGGCCACTCGTGACCTGGACAGCAGCATGCGCTGCATGGTTCATGAGGTTACAAGTGCTTGAACCAAGCGTGTTATTGATCTAACAAATGCAATTTTACGCTAATTTTGGATTGTCAACTGATCATAAAATATGAATTAAGGTAATAAAATTATGATTTTGCGATATTTCGCTGTAATAAACTGAAAATATACACTTCAAAATACCTAATACAAGCTGAATCGAAAGAGTGCTATTTTTTTTTGTCGTATTTTTTTCAGTTAGGATAGATGCTCCCTTAACATTCGTAAAACTTGCAACCTACCACAGATTTTGATCATTCACTAATTTTTCGTTTTCGTTTTTGTTTTGACTTTGCTTTCCAAGTTTTTTTTTTACTTACTTTTTACTTAAAATGTACTTTAAAAACAATCTCATAATACAATAGCGATTTTACAATGCGGTTTAAAAGAACACGATTTTAAATTTTAAATTGTAATCACTATTTTAAATTTCAAATCACAAATCATCACACCCTTCCGTTCTCCCTCCTCGTGAACACGTAACCTCAGCGTGGCTTTGTCCTGAGCTTTTTGGCCACGGGGGAACCTCTAGCAGGGTTCGCACAGGGTGCTTACACTGCTTAGAAGTCCTTGTTTTAATTCTGGCATTTATAAGGACCTTCTAAGTACTTACGTGGCCCAAATATGGTCCAAGGGTCCTTAAAAGTGCTTATTTTGGGCCGGAAAATATGATTTGTCTCTTATAAATTTAATTCAATTTGCAACAGTAAAACTCAACTTTTATTGGTACATTTAAAAAATAGTTTAAAGTTACTTTACAGCGCATTTGATTGTTATTAAAACATTTATTTAAAAAAATCTTTGCCTACCTACCCTACTTATTTTCAAGCAGTTCCTGGAAGCATGACTTTTTTGGCTGTATTGTTACTGAAAGATGCTGACAAATGTTCATTATAAAGTGCTTCTAAGTCCTTAAAAGTGCTTATCAAGAATTTCTTTTATGTGTGCGAACCTGCGTCTAGACGAGTAGCGGCGGTTTGTTTGTGGTGCAACGAATTCATCTTCATCAGTTACGGTATACATACCACCAGTGGGGCTGGTGGGGGTGCAGACACGAGAGATTGTGTGGTGACTAGCAGTTGTGTTGGGGAGAAGTGATATGGCCCGACTACTGAAGCGGTCGGGTGTAGTTTTGCATAAGGTGGACACCTTTGTAGTGTGTACTGCTGAAAGATTACAGGTATCATCCGTGCAGTTAGGTCCGGGTTTGGCTTGACCCACCTCCTATTGGACGAAGTCTGCCAATAACTAAAGGGACATATTTTTGAATAAAAGTGTAGATGGAATTTTAGAGATAAAATACATTTTTACTTATCCTCTTATACTTATTAGTTCGCCAAATGAAAGTGGTGGATTGGTGACAATACCTGATGGAATTTGAGCAGACACGCTGCCTGGTATGGAGTTAAGGAAGGTTTAAGTTTATAGGTTTAAACAAAGAGCATTTAATATATTTTAAGCCAATAACTAAAAGTAAGCGTTTAGGATAAGGAAAAACTAATTTTACCTTTAAAATTCCGATTTCCTGAGATTGTTCACGTTTTGTCACCAGAGGCAATTGTTATTCGCCTATTTAAATGGATGTTGTTTCAGTTATATTTAAATGGATGTTGTTTAAATTAAAACGTGATTTTCTTTCTGCTGTATACCTGTCAATTTTAGCATTGTTGCTTCAACTATGCTGTCATTGCCTTGAGATTTCAGTGAACGACGGCCACCTCAGCCACCCAATCGCGCATGCGCGATCCTCCCTATTAGAATGGAAACACCAGCGGGTTTGCCATCTCTTTGTCTCAAGCCGCCGACGCGGCTGCTGTCCTCCCTGGTGCTTCGTCGTCTTGTCGTCCTTCGTCTCGTCAGGCCCTGGACCATCGGCCCGGACTGAAGTCGTTGTGGCTCCCTGCCATTGTCTCCCCGGATCGTCCCACACTTGAACCGCCTCGGTCCCTCACTTCATCTAGCTGGCCCTCATGACACCACCCACTTTCGCCTTCCGGTGTCGTCCGCAGGGAATGAAGTCATCGTGGCTCCCTCCCGTTGCTTCCCGGGATCGCCCCACACAGGGACGGTCTTGGCTTCGCCCCCTCTTGGGCCCAACTTCTTCGTTTCCTTCGCTCCACAATTGCCCTGCACTACGCCGGAATGAAGACGTCGTGGCTCCCTCCCGTTGTCTCCCGTGATCGCACCCTCCCTGAACGAAGCCTTTTGGCTTCCTTCGGTCCGTTGATGTCCTGAATTGCGGCTGGAATTGTCTCGCGGGACCGCTCCATACCTGAACCGGCTTGGCGTCTCCCCTCCTCGGACGAAGCCTTTTTGGCCTCCTTCGGTCCGCTGCGGTCCTGTTTCACGACCGGATTGAAGACGTTATGGCTCCCTCCCGTTGTTTCTCGGGGTCGCCCCACACCTGAACTGTTCGACTTCGACCGCCCTCCCCCTCTCCTCCTTGGGCTAAGCCTCCTGGTTTCCTTCGTTACGCTGGTGTCCTGTTCTACGGCTGGATTGAAGACGTCTTGGCTCCCTCCCGTGGATTCTGGGTCGCCCCACACTTGAACAGTCGCGGCTCCCCCCCCCCCCTCCCCTCTGGGCCAAGCCTCTTCGTTTTTCGTTCCGCAGAAGTCTTGAACTACGCCTGGATTTAAAGACGTTGTGGCTCCCTCCCGTTGACCTGACTTAGCGGGTTGCCCCACAATGGAACCAGCCTACCACCTTCAGTGCGGCTTCTGCCTTCTTCACGCCCTTGTCAGTCCGATCCGTACGACTGGCTTGACCATGGTGCCGTCCGCAAAGCGACGCTTCCACGCCTCCTTCCGTCCCTGCCGGGAAAGGACCACCACCATTTTCTTACGTTCGTCTCCACTGCGCCCTTCCTCGCGGTTGTGCCCACCGCCGGCTTCTCCACTATTCTCCGTGATCATCACTCGGGTATCCGCATGTCTCCCCTGTCGCGTCCGAAGGTGGCCTGATGCCTCGTTCTTCTTGTCGTTGCGACCTCCATCCGGTCGGTCGTTCCTCGCCTTCCTTCCCCGGCTCGTCAGTCTTCCTACGGTGACTTCGCTTGCCTCCTCAAAACTGCGGTGTCATGGCCTCCCCCGTCTTCGGTTTCCGTGGCGCGCGGTCTCGCGTTCTGTCCGACACTCTCCACCCCTTCGCTCGGGATCAGCGCTCCCAGTGTCCGCTGTCGCCGGGCCCGTCCCCTACGGATTCCCTTCTGTCGCCTCGACCACGGCTTGCGCCTAGCCCACCGCTGTCGTCCGCACCGGTCCACTACCGCCACCACCACCAGCTCCTCGTCCTGCCAAGATCGGTCGATTGCCCCAGTTTTTTGCCCTGGCCATCGTTTCACACCCCGGCCCCACTTCCCATCCTTCCGGTCGCAGCGCTCGTCCTTCCATAACCAACTTCAGCCAACACTCGTTTTTATCACAATTACTCGCCCTCATCACGACACGACACTGTCGCTTGGTTATCCTCCTCCTCGGAAACCGCCATACTCTGCCCTCCTGTGAGTCTCACTGTCGTTCGGATTCCCGCTGCTGCCGTTCTCCTTGGTGGCCCCTTCTAGCCACATGGTCCTGCCATCATGTCGCTCGACACGACACTCCTTATCCCTGGGCTGCTGATGTCACCCGGTCATCTCAACACTCTTCCCGCCTGTCATTGGGTTCATCGCATCTCTGCCACGCCACACGCCGGACGACTCTATCCTTCGTTCCGGCTTCTCCCTTCCGCCGTTCGCATCCCCTGCTCGGCATGTCTCCGGACTTTCTTTCCAATACTGTCACTACGTTTGTGCATCTCCCCACTCTGACGAGTGGAAGCGCCATCGCCCCAATCCGAAACTCCCTTCTCGCGCTTCACAGTGCTATCGCTTCCGCCTCCTGGTTTTTCCCGCCTTCAGGTTGCGTCACTGTGGCCTTCATCACCTTTGGTTAGCATTCTATGGAACCTGTTTTAAGCTAAGCATCATGGTGAAAATCAAGCAAGCCCAAAGTTTTTCTGAGAAGGACTCGTTTTTAGGAAGAATTCCTGTAATTGAAGATCCTGGTTCGTGCTCGTGTCCCGGCCTACGTAACCCTGCACGTTGCGATCCCCACAAGACAGTTTGCCAGTTTCACCGAAAATGTGAATATTATAATGTGCCTTGTGCTATTTGCGTGTGTATTCCTTTGGCAGAATGGAGGCTCATTGCCACAACCCACCAAGCTTCGGCCTTACGCAAAAAACAAAGAACTCAACGTGCGCCTTTGTTAAAGAAGATAAGGGAAGAACAGTCCTCTTCAACCACCCAAACTAAAGTTGGGAGACCTCCTTCAGGCTCTCATCCAGACTCATCGCCTCTTCTCACTTCAATCCTGAAGAAAAACGTTCTACAATCCATCCCCAAAACCCCTGGGAAATCATCACCAGCGTCGTCCTTCAGCTGTCCAGCATCTCACGCCTCCTGGCTCCGAGAACCAGTGGACCACTCCTCTACGGTGCCTACCTCCGAGGCCTCAGACGGTAATTCTTCATTCCAAGAAGAATCTCCAGTGAAGCAGGCAACTCCTACGATCATCCCGTCACCTGATTTTGACAGTCCGTCCTCACCATTAGGTGGGGACTCCGAACCACCACCGGTAGTTCAATTTCCCACAGTTGATGACATCCCGGTAACACCCTGCTCTCCAACCAAAGGCTCGGACGCAGACCACCCCGTCTGCACCTCCCCACCGGATCCAGTTAACTCGAACTCTCTCACCGTTCCTACCAACACTCAATCCAACTCAACCGGCTTTTTGGATGTGATTCTCATGTTCCCCCGAAGATCGATCATGTGAAAATCTTCACCACCATGAAACACAAACTGCGCCTTAACCTACGGGCTAAGCAACAATTTGTGGCAAATTACGAGAAGGTAAAGCCTCTTTTAGACGCCACGCAAGATCATGTTGATTCCCTTACATCCCAAGTGTCTTCTCTTCAACAGCTGGTTTCATCTCTCCAGGACGAAAACATCAACCTCTTACATCTCTCTGCTCGTCAACTCCTAGATGATCAACTAACTTCTCGTCCAATATTCCTCCCCCCCCCCCCCCTCTTCGGTCGTTGTGAGCCCCTTCACCTGGCCCCGTGGATTTTAACCAAGTCATCGTTCCCAAAGTCTGTCCACCCAGCGTACAAACGCCCGAATCGACTCCGTCACCCTCTACTCGACATTCGCCCTTCAGATCCAAGGATTCCACCACCATCGTTTCCATCAAGGCCAGTCATTGCTACTCCTGCAAACGGCCCATTCAAAGACCCTTCGTCTTCTACGAATACCTTCTTCGACACAACTGATCTCTCTCTCCACTGTAACATCATGGAGACATGGGACACACTCACCTCTAACCCCTCCGATCTCCATGTACATTCCTTTTCCCTATGGCAGTTTGACAACTTGGACTCCTTCACTCCCATTTACCCTCTCATGGCACAACTATCTAGTCACAAAACGACCAAACTACCTTGCGACCTTTGCCGCCATGAGGCTAAAGGGTGCCACTTCTGAGTTCGGAACGCCTCCTCCTAACTCCGGACTCCCGTCTCAGCCTTGGAACACTAACCTGCCTCATCAAAACTTTTATCGGTTCCCCCTTCCCTTCCAAGGCCGCTCCTTAAAATTCATTAACGAAAACCTGAATTTCGACCTGGACACTTCTTTCAAGACACCAAGTCCTTCCTAAATTCAAGCGACTCTTGGCAATCCAAATTAAAAAAAAAAAAAAAAGATAACTATAAGGAAGGGATCCTCCCCAACCCATCTCCTGTCCAGGAATTAGCTACCTCAAACTACGAATTGGTATCATCAACCCTGTCTCATCAAATCGCCACCATTTTCTTGGCCTCATCATGACTCAAGTCTCCACGGCTCCAACCTTCAAACCCGTCTGACCTGAAGTTCAACCCCCTGCCTGAATCCATAAAATTGTGCTCCACCCTTTCAAGATCAGGTTCGCCAACTCTGAACTTTCAAGCTCCTCTCTGGGATATTGACGTCTGGTTCACACCCTCCACGACTGGAAAAGGTAACCCCTCCCTTTTATCCTTTTATCAAACCTTACACATTCAAATAGGATTTCCACCAAAAACCCTCTTCCAACAAAAAAAAAAAAAAAAAAAAAAAAAAGAAGGGGAAAGGATAGAAACTTGAAGTGCTCCCAATTTTTAATCTCCAGGGAAGAAAGGGTTCTGCTTTTTGGCTTTCCTGGGCTGCTCCTCCGCCAAAAGCCAAACCAATGCAAAACCGCAATGCCAGCCTCAGCACCCCAGGGTACTCGGCCAAAAGGTGCCTGCCACCAATTTTGACGAGATCAAGTTGTCAATGCTAAAATTGACAGGTATTGTACTTTGCAGCAGAAAGAAAGAACATTTTACCGGCCCCCAGCCAGCATGGTTTCTTTTGCTGAAAAGTACAATACCTTCAGGCCCACCTTACCTCCTCTCAGGTGTCACCTTTTGACGCAACTTGAGACAATGAGATGGCAAAACCGCTGGTGTTTCCATTCTTATAGGGAGGATCGCGCATGCGCGATTGGGTGGCTGAGGTGGCCGTCGTTCACTGAAATCTCAAGGCAATGACAGCATAGTTGAGGCAACAATGCTAAAATTGACAGGTATTGTATTTTTCAACAAAAGAAACCAATTTTAGCCGGCCTGGCTGGGGGCCGGCAAAATGTTTTTTATACCAAGGAATAAATTTAGTAGGCGTTAAACGGAATTGAGCCCTCAGCAGATTTTTCAAGAGCATGGGGACGTGCTGCAATTTTATTCAAATTGTATAGGAATCGTCTGCTTTGCCATTAGTATTAAACCACCTTGCTCTTTATCTTCTACCAACCTGACCGAGGTAATTAATACAGCTCAAGTATACAAATTTACTGCTGTTGCAGATGATGTATTACTTTCCATAGGTTTTGTTTGCTGTTGAGCCAGTCTCTGATAGCTTACGTTTCATTAAAATTCTAGCATTTTAAAAAAGAACATCATTTAAATTTTGTAAATTTCAGCAAATATTTTTTAACAGCAAAGTATGCTAAATAGGGATGCGTTGGTTTAATTTTTTGACTTTGGTTTCGGGTTCGGTTCTACATGATTCCAAAACTGCTTTTTCGGTTTCAGTATTGATTTATGCTACCTCCTTCTCCCCAATCCCACGGAGTTTCCAAGTTGTATTTTCTGTTTTTGCCAAAGATTAGTATTACTACTCGAGCTTCCAAACTCACTTCTACTTTCTCTTTACTTTTTGGCAACATCGTTGACAACACGCCTAAATGTATCATCATTTACTGCTATTTTCTTTCTTCAGGATGTTCTGTTTAGCTACTGTTGAATCTATCAACCCAGATTGAATAGCAGTAATGAAGAAAATGTCTAAGTGTGAAGGTAGCTTTTAACACTTCACGAAAGTTTGCTTTCGAATGCATGGTGTTGTTTGGAGAGGAGCGCGGAAATATTACATCCTATTTCCATAAAGTCTCGTTTTCGAAAGAGCAGGCCATCGATTGACTAGACTTGGGATGCGCAAAATAGTATGAGCCTGATGTGGCACGGAAATGAACATCTCAAACACCAACACTAAATTTGGAAATTATAGTTCAGCAGAATTAAATAAAAAATTGAATTAAATGATTGTAGTATCTTAGCTGTAGAAAATTATAACTATCCAAAATTCAAGAACAGTACATTCGAGCTTTGATTTTTTGAAAACCATATGAGAAACCAACACAAAATCCGAATCGGTTCCAGTTGTCAGCAAAAACCGAACGTTCTGTTTCAGTTACCGAAACCGACCCATCCCTAATGCCAAAAGCTAACATTTTGTTGCACCCTTTTGAATGCACTTTTTTTTGAAGTTTCAGTATTAAAGAACTGTTTCTATATTTGTTAAATGTGTCAAGAGCGTAAACTATTTTTCGGAAGAAATATTTGGTCTGTGATGTACACGCACTAATTAAATTTTGTTATTTGTTTGTTCTTAATTTCTTTTGCTTGCTGCTTTCCTCTCACTTTATTTAACTTTTGATTTCATATTAATCATTTGCTAAAAACTTCTTGTACTAACGGAAAGAATATGATCTACTGTTCAGGGCCGAAACCAGGCGTAGGAAGGCCCATCAAAGTGCCAGGGCCAGGAAAATGTAAGCTTGAACGATTTACTTTTGTTTTAGCATTTTTTTAAGAATTGGTTGTGAAGTGATATACTATATGAGGGAAAAATATGTTGAATGGAAATTTTGTGTGAAGGGTTCCTAACTTCTTGGTTTCGGCCCTGCTTTGCTATATGCTAGGGACTTCCTGTGTGGGAATTTGGCCAGTTAAACATCTGGTTCCAGGTCGATACTTACTTCTGTTGTATGGCTGGGTCCCATATATTTCATGTGGATCCCCATTTAATTACTAAACTGCCCCTAAACACTAGGGTTCAGTAGCGGAGGTTTGGAGAGGGGCATAAAACTGTGGCTTGGAACCTTTTATTTACTTGTGAATTTACTTCTTTAATTGTGGATCACCAATATCATACCATGGCCGAAAATCAATCAATATCCTGCCACTTTTGTATTCTTTGTTGATGTTCATCGTAGCAGAAAATGTTAAGATTGTCTACGTCAACTTAGAAACTTGTGAAATATCTGTAGCGCACTAAGAATGAACAAAATTAACGTAAGGCTAAATCGAGAGAGTTGCAAATTTTCAAAAAGGTGATGCCTACTAGCCAGTCCTCACATTTCCGCCTACCTACAGAAATGTCACGTGGCCATCGGTTGTCGGGTTACCAGTTTGATGTTGCTAAAGGACCCTGAAGATATATTGATGTTCTGACGGAGGTGATTGTTTATGCAGCCAATTTGGCTCCTTTGTGGTCGGTGCGTGTCTGTTTTCATGTTATAGGGGGTTTTCACATGGTGGCAGGTTTGACTGGAGACTGACTTCAGTTGAAGCTCGACTCGACCCATTGGGTGAAAACTCAAATGTTCTTTTGATTTATCCTCAATACAGAACTAAATATTCTAAAGCCTTTTCACATTAGGCTAGGATTTAACTATTTCCATTTAGATTTTTTTTAGTCCGTCTGTCACAGACATTGAAACGTAGCCATGATAGCATTGGAAATATTTAACAATCTGGACCAGGAGAGACGAGGACTTATGTAACTTACAATGTAAATTTTTGGCTTTAATTTTAAAATGTTGTAGAACCCGACTTAAATGTCGAATCATTGGCCAGGTACTCAACTCGACTCGAAATTATTGGGCTCAGACAACTCTACGTGATTGCCATCAATCAATATTCCTACAAGGCTTTCAGCAGCATCAGAAAAAATAATTCACAGCAATCGCTTGTTTTACTCGTGTGACAGCGAACCATGCAGCCAAGCAAGGGGAACATGTAACTCATCTGATTTTACAATGCTTATTACAAATCCCATACGATAACAGCAAAACTGATTTGCAACAAGCGAGCAAACTCGTGCACTGTTCTGTTAACGTGTGCTTATTTACATTTCAAGTGTTTGTGTTGCATCTTGGCCGAGCGGTAAGAGAGCTCAGTCTAGTTGCTGAGGTTTGCGGATCTGGTCGAACTCTTAAAAAGGGGATCTTGGCAAAGTCCCTGCCAGGACTGCTGGCCAGGGTAGCGTGAGTCTACCATGCTCCTTCAGTAACTGTGGGAACTATTTTGGCTAATTCTGAACAATCTTTCGGCCCCGACGATGATGGTTTCCTGGTTCAAATCCCCTGGTTGGCTCTTCCCTTTACCAGATATTTCTTCTCTCAAAAAGTCTGGTACTCTTCAAAAATGGAACCGGTTCAGCCAAGTAAGCATTAAATTGCTTCGGCTGACTTAAGGCTGAAAGAAATTAATTAAAAATAAAAATTTATTCGTGAGCTGCTGTGTTTTTGTTTTATTCTGGTTTGTTGTCTTAAATTTTTCGTGCCATGTAATTGTAAAGAAATATTTTTGAATATTTTGGATCTGGATAGCCCTGTATAAGGCTCGTACGCAAAATAATAGAATAAGAAATTACCACTAACCTAATTAAAAAAAAAAGCCATAAGATACACTATCTTCAGTAAAATAGTTTATTAAATCTTAGGTAGACCGTCTCCTGGTCACCAGGAAATATTTGACAAAATATCGGTTTTATAAATTGATGCTGTAAGCTGAACACACAATAACGTACTGGAATAATGTTTAAATATGGCAGTCAAGTTTCTTCATAATGAATCGGTTTGACCATCCCACATTCTTTGCATTTATCCTCAACGGAAAAATAGCTTGGGTGTATAAATGAATCGTGATTGATGACTGACGAATCACCAGTTTGAATATTTTTTGTTTAATCAGCCAAGCAGACAATTGCACGAAGTTGCTGTAATGGCATACATTATTGAAGTTGAAACAAGCGGATTTGTTATAACTCTGACATTTTGTCACTTTGTGCTCCATTTGTGTGTGTGTTCTAAATAAATACAGATGCACACTATTTCTGTTGCTCTTTGGAGTTAATATCAAGCTCTCGGAGCAGGAATTGAACTCTCTACCATTAAAAGCAAAGGCAGAAGCTCTATCGCGAAGCCATGCTGACATGACCTAGTGGTAGACCTTTAGATGGACCATGTCAGTATAGCTTGGCAATGGAGCTTGACTTTTGGTCTCCAAGGTAGAATGTTCAATTGTCACTCAGGCAGTCTGACATTTATGTCCAAAAGGCAACAGAATCGGTTTGCATTTGTATTTATTTACCACTAATCCAGTCGATTTGGCTTTCCGTCCAGTTTATCTTTGTCTGTTCTGCAGTTACAGCCCAATGCATGAACGGATTTAAATGAAATTTGATGGGAGTTATTAACAATAGTTAAGAACATGTAATTTCCGCGATAATATTAGGCATGATTTTGCGAAGTTTTATTGCGATGAAGGTGCAATTTTGCGGGATTTTGGTGCAATTTTGCGGTGATGGACTTGGTGGCTGAATTCAATAATGAGTACATATTTACAGCCTAATTTTCTAACATATACGCACCATGTACATGGCTGGTGATGATCGACTGCGCACTTATGGCTGCCTAGTGCCCACGGCATTGTTTGATGCGGATTTATCTGAGTAATGCTTTGGTGAGAACTGCTCCAGAATTTTCTTCCAGTTAGCTAGTTGTCAAATAAATTGGCATGAAAAATAAGGCCATTTTTGCGGTAAATTTGTGCTGTTTTTGGAAATTTGTGGCTTTTTGCGATATTTACTGAATTTTGCGACAATTAATGTGGTGTTTTTGCTTCAATTAGTGACTGTTTACCTACCACATCAAGAATAACTTTCATAACTCATTTAGAGAAAATGTTGCGAAATTTGCGATTTTGCAAAATCGCAGAAATTACATGTCCTTAACAATAGTTACGGTACACTTTCACATTTTCGGAACTATTATTGTAGAAAAAAGTTTTTTCACAATCTTCTTCCTTCATCAGGAAAATTGATTGAACATGTTTCTGAATACTACTAACTCGGGGCGCGGCTTTTGTAAACCTAGCGCTACATGTACTTGGCAGTTGTGCTGATGGTGGTTCCATCTCGTTCGTCTCAGTTGGTGGTGGGCACAGGAGCATTCTCCAGTGCTTAGAGAAGCTAGCAGAAAAGCTCGGGGTCACAATCTGCATGCTGCTCTGGTGCACCGATTCTTTTATGCGGTTGGTTTGCTTGTTGAAAATGCTGAATTACAATCGATTCCAGGGCTCTAAGATAGTTTTCATTACGGGAATTGGGTTTTAGGAAGATTTGTGCTTTGCCCTACGCAATTTCACACTTAGTTTGCTTGTGGTGTGTGGGGGCCACTTCATTCATTCATCCAACATGGGGTTGTTAAAGAGTATTGAGCATATATTTGGGATGTAACAGAAGTAACCCTTAACTTGTTAGTGGGCTAGTGTCACAAACGTGTTTGACCAATTGCCTGATGAAGGAAGACGATTGTGAAAATAATACTACACAAATTTGCTTCCCGCAACCTTGAGTTGAAGAGAAACTGTTTGGTAAAAGCGTAACTAGTGTTGGAGTTGTTGAAATAACAAAGTAAACAATGAGCCTTTCGACATTCATAACTTGATGGTATTCTGTGGCATAAGAAAGACTGACTGACATATGTACTTTAGTTTTCGATGAAAAAATTGGGGGGGGGGGTTGTTGGTTGGGGAGGCGAAATTCAAGGTAGAGCACTGGGCAGAAATTGTGTAATTAAAAAGCTAAAATTATATTGATGAGGTGCTATGACAAATACGCAGAATTAAATTTACGTCTTTCTGGGCTTGGGGCGTAGATGTCTGTTATAGAACTACTAGCTATGAAGTATTTGAAATTTCTATTTCGGTGACGTTCTTCCTACTAGGTAACGTCAGCAACTGTGAAACTAACTGCCAAAACTTGAATTTTACAGATGTTATATGGTATTTCTGTTCTTTGGGATAGGATGGTAAATACAAACATATCCAAATTAAATAGGTTCAGATACTTGGTGACAATTGCAGTCACCCTAGTAACAAGAGATGGTGCTAAAACTGCATATTTTGTATTTTAAAAATGTTGTATAAAATGTATATGGCATGGTTTTCCATTTTTCTTTTTGTGTTTATAGAGTGTTTAAAATGGTCTGTTGTAATTAAGAACTGTAAATCACCTTTTTAATTACCTTTTCGTGTATATATTAATTTTTTCTTGTTTACAATTCTACTATTAGGTTGCATTTCCTGCATACTTCTGTTTCGTAATCACCACTAAACTGGAATGTAAATTAGAAGAATCTTGCAATCATTAGTCGTCTTCGTTATTCTCATTCCAGTGCATTTTCTATGAACATTCCAAATTTGCCAATCCAAATATTGGCAGTGACAGAGTCTGGTGGGGCTAATGCCTTTTTCTCCAGCGACTTGTCGCACACATTGATCACAGAGGGGAACGCCATTGCTGATAGACTCCAGGCACATTTCATGACGGCAACTCCAACGTGCCAGCAGAAAAGTAAGTTTTAAGATGTTTAGTGGTTGGAAAAAACCCGAGAACTGTAATTTTATAGCTATGTACCAAAATGAGTCTTTGCTACTCTTAAAATGTGTGTAGTACTTGACCAGGATTGACGATTAAAATTTTACCTGTACCAGTTCGAGGCAGAGTTAATATGATTACTGTGTGGTTTGAGTCCGTTTCACCGAGCAGTTAACTTTTTGTGACCTTTTTGTTAAAATGTGTGCAAGTATCATAGTGTAAATGAAAACCACTTAGTCTTTAATTATTCAAAGGCCCAAGCACTAATGTGATTAATAGGTCGCACTAAGTACTTTGCACAAGTTTCACTGCGCTTGTTAGGAAATAAAAATCCCTTCAACGTTTTTCCTTAACGAATGGTAAGAACTAGAAACTTATTATAGGGACCTTAAAAACATGTAAAATGCTGTATTGAAACATGAAAATCTGTCCACAAGAAGTGAAAACATGTTCATTTCGATGTCCTTCACAAGTGCTACCAAATCCGAGTACTGCTCTTTTCCATGCACTGTTTCTCCTTGATGAAGCGTCCAGGCTTGTATACTTAGGTGATGTGCTGGACTCAGCCTTTTTAAACCCTCTTTAGAAGCCTGGAGCTCATTATTTTAGAAAGTGAACCAATTAAGACTGTATTGTTACTATGCTTAATGTAAAATGCATCATGCAGTATTATACGAATTTAGTTTGTAACTTATTGCTTAGCATGTCAATTACTTGGTATTCAGAATGGAATTCATCGGACATGCAATTAGACATAGCTCGTTTTCTTACGTCTGGTCTTTGTCCTAAGTTGAAATCAAGTAGGTTCTGCTTTTTAGCTTGCTGGAACCAGTGCGGTTTTGTGCTAGTTAAATTATCTTAACGTTTCTTCCAAAGCAACTGACTAGTGTGTTGTGGGCGCAATCATCTCTTCTTGGGGTACTACAATCATGGAATGTGTTGCAACTCAGTTGTATTTGGCTTCCCCCAATCGAATGCGTGGAACGTTGCAACAAAAAACGTCTCGCATCGATGATACCATGGCGGCACTGGCACATCGACATATCGCCACATCGCTCCATCGACGCTTCGCGACATAGGCACTTTGCCGCTTCGTCACTTCGGTTTGTGGTCACCTTACGTTTAAAGGGAATTTTAACAATTCAACACATTACCATGACGCACATTGCCACTTTGGCACATTGGAACACATCGGCATTGGACATGCCACTTTGTATTTTTGGATACTTCGCACTTGACGCAATGAGATAATTTCTGCCATCCCCGTGTGTTTTGGGGCTGATGGTTATGAGTTGGGGCTCCTGACAAATTTCCTTGCTTGTTCCTTCGCTGTGTTTCTGCGTGTACTCTTGAGAAGATATTCAGGCTTGGTCACCATACCCCCACTTAACCACGATTTGGGGCTTAACACCTGTTTGATTTCATTTGGTCACAAACTGTGACTTACGAATATTACAATAGTCCTATTGTGTCAAAGCATTAAAAAATAAAAAATAAGTTATTTCCAAGTCAGAGGACACATTTATTCTGTTACACGTGTATCCTGACTACAACAAAGGAAATTTTGAATAGTGGAACCCCACTGAATTTATTAACACAAAAAAAGTTAAAAACATTTATCAAAAATTTCAAAATTGGACCCACTTTTTTGGACTCGGAATAGGTTTTGGATCCAGAAATTTGGGCTCTATTTTAACTTTTATATTGGGCTTAGTCACCCTGAAAATCTGTGCAAAAATCCCACCATGTAACTGTGATAAGGTCTTTTGAATCCAAAGCCTTCAGCAAATTAAATGCCATCGTTAAACCAAATAGCCATCTGAAATTGTTACAGAAACTAAAGTATCAAAACTAAAGTACTGTAATTCAAAGTTGATTCAGGCTGCTAAAAAAAATTATGTTGAGTGAATTCGTTGAGTGAATTTGTCTGTTAATTCAATTTCTCTATGACTGCCTTGATTGTACTTAGCATTCATTAATTTCTCAGGGTTATTTTTTAAGAAATGGTCAAATTGTTAGTAGGCTCGGCCGATACCGCTATGGGCATCGGTATCGGCAACGATACTAGCAGTATCGGTCGGTATCGGCTAACTGTTTTGGTCAAATATCGGTTTTTGCGATATCTTCGGTAAAAATTGTCCGCTTTTGATGCTTCAATACACCATTTTAACCGTTCTTTCGAGAGCTTTCCAATGGTGCTAATTTCAGAGCGATAACTTCAGTTGTTCTCAAATTATTTAACAAAAACAGGTTCCGAAAAGTGCACTTTACTGCAAGATGCTTGATCATAGAGCTTTGAGATTCGGAATTTTTCATCAAATTTTGTTTCTAAATATGGAAGAAACATTACCTTAACTAGAAGTAATGCACTGAAGTATCGGCATCGGTATTGGATCGGTCAAAGTTGTTATCGGCCAAGCCTTAGTCAGCAGAAAAAAATATGAAACAGGCCATGTAAAAAACCGGAGCATTTCTAGCAAACTTACAAATTATAAGCTGAAAAGCATTGTATACAACGCACTACATTGTAGAAAGCCATGCTGTGTCAAGTTATCAGGTGTGCTTTTAAAACACTTTGTCGAAAATTTTGCATTATCACCGTCCAACTTTATGCGAATGTAACTAACTGAAACTGAAAAAAATGATTCGGTCTTTAAAGGTCGCCTAAAGTTCTAGCAATCTAAAAGTTTGTAAATAAAAATAATTTTGAATATTTATTTTAATTATAGAGTAATTACCAGTTTAAAGTATAAATGTGTTGTTAATACAAAGGTTTGGAAACTAACTCTTAAGGTCTTAAAACTGAAGCAGAGTTCAGTCTAATGTTAAGAATGTCAAACTGTGACACTTCCTTACTTTAGCGTTGATTGTGTTTGGGTAAAAAATGACTTCTAAAATGTAAAACAATTAATGCCAATCAACTGTTTAAAACAAAGGCGAACTGCCCTTAACTTTAACAAAAATCAATAAAATGGAAATCTAACAGCCATAACTTTTAATAGTTTTGGAAAAGTACTTATATAAGATTTACTGACTAGAGCAAAACAAATCAGTGCCGCAAGGGAAGCGGGCAGAGAAGGTAAGTGAAAGGATAGGTACATAGTGTTAGTGTCAAGTGCCTTATGTGGCTTTATATATAGTGTAATGTAAGTTTATGAATGGTACCTGACCTGAAAATAATATAACAGAATTCAAATACCAACTGTCATTTTTCTTTTGACTATCGTAAGGTCAAGGAACTAGCTGTGCCTTTTTCAGCAACATACTGGGATCACTTTCGGGCCAAACAACTGTAGTCTTCTTCGTCCGTTTTAGATCACGAACTGGGGTTAATTTGGGACAAATTATCATTAGCCCCTTTATTGGTCACAGCCCAGAGTCAAAACGGGTTAATTGGAAGATTATGCTGAACTGTGGATTCTTGTTGGTCACGAATTGGGGCCAAAGTTAGATCACAAAGCCATAAAACTGAATTGGTCCCTTATGGTCGTTCTTGGTCTTGCTACTACATCGTGGTGGGAATAACAATTAGAGTTCAAATCATGATTCCCACAACGATATAGTAGGATGACCAAGATTTAGTGACTGTAGTGCCTGATGAAGACAGACAAATCATACTGTCTGTCGAAGATTTGCAAGAATCTTGTGAGGATTCCTGTTTTCTGAAATTATGTGTTAAGTTTTCTGAACTAACATTTTATCGATATGAACTTTTAGAGCAGAAACACTACAGTATTTTTAACAAGCCCATGTGTACTGTACTATACTTATTAAAGGGCAATTGTAGCCGTTGGACATGCATGTTTTACTTTTGGATCACTTGCACAATAACTAAACATAATAATTGTGGTAAGAATGCGTTACGTACGTCCGATACAACAATTTAATTACTGCATCACCAAAACTCGTGTGGTACCGCCATTGTTTCGCGTGGAACAACCAAAATTAATGCCGACAGATGGAGCTGTTCTGTTACGACTTAGCCGACAGATGGAGCCGCTGTTCTCTGTGAAGCCCACTGAGATAGCTTTGTTGGCTGTGTGTGTAGCTCAAGCATCTGACGACCTTAGCTGGCCATTACTGTCGTGCTGTACGTTTACTAGTTATTTAAAAAAAAAAAAAGGGGGGGGGCCAGGGTCGAACATGGAGTTCTCTTCAAATCTACTCGAGCCAAATAACTTCATTTGAGAACGAAGATTTTTTTTCGTACACATACACAAATTTGGGCGGCCAATATCTATCGGTAACGCCGTCTTGCGAACTAGAAAAAAAAATCTTATTCTCCAATGAAGTTATTTGGCGCAAGTAGGTTCGAAGCAAGTTCATGTTCAAACCCCTTGTTTTTTCTTTAAATAACTGGTAAACGAACAGCACAACAATAGTGGCCAGCTAAGGCCGTCAGATGCTTGAGCTACTCACAGCCAACACAGCTATCTCAGCAAGCTTCCCACAGAACAGCGGCTCCATTTGTCGGCATTAATTTCGGTTGTCCCGCGCGAAACAATGGCGGTACCCACTACGTGTTTTAGTGATGCAGTAATTTAATTGTTCTGTCGGACGTACGTAACTTATTCCTACCACAATTCTTGTGTTTAGTTATTGTGTAAGTCATCCAAAAGTAAAACATGTATGTCAAAATGGATGTAATTGCTCTTTAGCTGTCAGAGCAACTCTCAGTAGCACATTTATTCTTTGTCCTATATGAATGATTGCTTTAACTGTTACTGACTACATTAATGTATGAAGGTTGAGCACTTGGCGTAATATGTGCGTTCTCCCTTTAGCTGCATTCTATACGCCTTTCTTCAAAGAAGTTTGGGAGAAGAAACCTGAGATTGAGCAAGCATTCAATATGGAGGAGCCTGTCCCGGTGGTTGGCACAGGAACTCTACCGTCCAGGGATGCGACTGTGGATCGCCGGACCCTTCCCATGCATCAAGTGCCACCACCGCCACCCCATCGACGAGAGTCCTACCATATCCGCCCAAGCTCAGCTGATGGGTAAGTTCCTATTATAATAAAACGTAGACAGAACGCAGCCTCAAAATTGTCCAAGTCATAAGCAAAAAGTTGCAAAAAATTGCAAACCTTCCAAAAACTTGCACATTTTCTGCAACCTTTCTAGTTATCTGCTTCAGGCTACAGCCGTCTACTCTCTAACAGACTTTTTGGCTTTCAAAAGTTTCTCCATTTCACAGTTGGCCTTGAGTTTTCTAGCCTTATTGTTGTTGGTGCTGCTCACATCCATTGTTGTACTAATGTTTTTGTCATCGTCTCCCATAACAGGGGCTTTTGGAAGAAAACTATGCCATTTAGCCTTCCACTTATCGCATATATTTGGTGTTATCATTCTTCCAATTTGTTTGTAGGCGGGTTCCTGTATTTTCATTAGTCGAACTGACTGCTGTTTGCAATGTTGTTTTGTAATGGTGTCCCGGCGACGGTCTGGTGTCTGCTGGCTACACTGTACTCTGGTGAAGCTCACTGCGAGTTTTAAGATACTTGTTGCATGACTGTAGTACTTTTTGTTACTATTCACAAAGCTTTATTCACTGTCTGGCGAGGGAAAAGCGATTCTAGCCCCGGGTTTGAGTAAATGTATCAAATATCCTAATCTATCAATCGCTGCCTCCAGGTGGGTTTAATGGCGACCCTGGTTCTAGAAGCAGTTAATTTACCTAACTAAGAGAACTAGCCATTAATCAACAAAGTCTAGGATTAGTTATATACTTGGGGTAAGTTTTATTATAAACACTAGATCACACAATAAATGGTTTCTAGTTGCCGTGAAAATATATATTACCTTTTTTAAAGTATTTCTCTTCTCCAAATGCTGTTTAATCTAGAGAAAATAAATCGAAGATATCCTTCCGCGTCGCTACCTACTGTGCAGCCTCCTCATATATAAACCGAAGCGAATTATTATGCTCACCTTTTCTTCTCTACGACGCACACTGTTTACATCGCTCCTCAAGTGAAGAACTCTGTTTCCGGTTCCCTTGACGCAACCGGCTTTGAAGCTGTTGATGTTTCACGGCGGATCATGAGCTGCTCGATTCCCAGTTGCCGCTGGAGAATCCCTTTTTCCCGAACTCTCGGTTCTTCTCCAACCGCATGACATGGTTACTTCTTCCACGATTTCATGCAGCCAACCTGCTCCGCAGCGGGATCTACGTTCCCTCAGCGAGGGCCATGCCTGTGCTAAAGAAGCTTATGCCAGACTAAAACTACAAGTAAAGACTCGCAGAGCTGCTGGTAAAGCGGCGTCTTCCTCTGCTCGCCTCATGCCATTGGACTTGTCTTCTCGTTCATCTGACAGCATTCGGTCTGCTCCGCCATGTGCTAGCAGTCCCCTTTCTAATTCTCAAGTGCACGACCTTATAGACTCTTTCCTTCGTACCTTCAAGCGCAAGTTGCCTCTGGTTACCGATTACACTTCAAATTGGGTGGCCAACGTCCCAAAGTGACACTGTACTGACACCGCTGGTCCATCTCGCCAGATTACCAATCCGCCCTCGGCGATTCCCATTCCGGTTCCCGAGCCTGTTCAAGATCCATCATCTCTAGGAGACGACCTCCACGATTCCTACTTCTCACCTGATCCGTCTCTACAAGAACAGGAACCTCCCTTCTCGGGCAACCCGGATCTCTCTCATATTCCTCTCCCCGACCTCCTCAAGACAGTAGAGGGGATCGTTCCCGATTGCTTCTTATATAACCCAACACTTCAGACGCTTCTTGCAAGAATCGAGGTCTCGTTACAGGATATGGGTTTGGACTGCGTGACCAGGCTCCTCAACAACCTCCACTATTAGGACAATACAACTACGCTTCTCACAACCCTCCTACGAAACGGAGGGATCCTCCTGGGCAACAGTGCACCCCTCGAGTTGGATAAGGAACCGCCGCCTTCTAGGCCCGGACGTGAATCCTTTTTTTTTCGCCCCATCGGAGAAGGAACTGCCAATCCCCGCAACTTCGATACCTACCCGGAATCAGAATTCCTCACAGCAGACGCTAAGCTTGACTTCGGTTCGGCTTTGTTCCTTCTTCGACATGCAGCGATCCTGTGTTCATTTACGAGATAATGACCGTCTCTTACGCCTTGGGCTTCGTGCCGCCTCTCAAACGGATGTCCTTAGCACGGCAGCCAACGCTCTCTGTGAAAGACTGTACACCGATCCACCCGATGACATTCGCCAACTAGGGTTCCTCATCAACCAGGTCTTCAAGAAAAGCTGCTTTGCTACCTACCATGCCATGAATTGGTTTACTAGGGCTTTGTTTAACTTCACACTCCTCCTGCGAGAAGTAGCCCTCAACATGGCGCCAAACCTTCGCGATTCCACCCGCCACCTACTAAGAAACCAGCCTATTCATGAATCCGATTGCCTCTTTCGAGGATTATTCCCAAGGCAGCACCTCATTTAGACGTCACCCGGAAGCCACGGCCCAGTCGAAACCGGTCCCTTCAACACTCACGTTCCTCGATTCCCTCTCGTCCAGATCCCCCCAAAGATGATTGGGGAACCAAGATACCATCGTCATCCTCCTCGGTTCCCGTCCCACGTTCCTCATCGCCCTTTTCATTGCGACTCCAGGGACGTGGCAAAGCACGTTCCCTGGGACGTTCACCTGGTAATCGACGCCAACGTCAATCACCTTCCCGTTCCTACTTATCCCCCACAGGCTGTGGGAGGACGCCTTCGTTACTATGCCGAAGCTTGGCATTCAGTGACATCGGATCACGTTATCTTGTCTATCATCCTAAATGGATTCAAGCCAAAACTTTCACCACGCCCCCCCACTACAAAGCCCACCATGGGAATCGGAGATACCGGCAACAGTTGCATTACGCACAGAGATTCATCTATTGTTTCAGAAGTCTGCGATTCGCCTTGTACCACCACCCATCAGTACAGGATTCTACAGCAGCACCTTTCTTTGCCCAAAGAAATCGGGCGGTTTTCGACTGATTTTCAACCTCCGACCACTCAATCCATAACGAACCCCCATTTTCAAATGGAAACAGTTTCAACGGTACGGGACTCTCTGATCCCCAACGACTGGACGGTATCTTTAGACCTAGTCGACGCTTACCTTTAAATCCCCCTTCATGCCTCTGTCCACCACCTATTTCGGTTTCTTCACAACGGTGCCGTTTATGAGTTTCTCTGCCTTCCATTCGACCTAAACGCTGCCCCTCGCATCTTTACCATGGTAGTTCGACCCGTTCTTCCATACTTACATCAACAAGGGATTCGCATCCATGCTTTCCTCAACGATTGTCTATTACCTCGCCCCGATCCCACGATCCTATCCTCCAACGTTCACATCGTCGTGTCTCTTTTTCATCACTTAGGACTAGGCGTCAACCTCATAAAATCAAGGCTAGTACCAGCCCAATCCTTCGTCTGCCTAGGAGTATTCTTCGATCTCGATCAAGCGACAGTCATGCCATCCCCAGAAAGAATAGAAACTCACCTTTCTTCTCTTCGAACCTTTCGTAACCAACCCCTTCACATGTTTCGCGACCTTGCTTCGATCATTGGTACCATCGATTCTTTTGCGGACTTAGTCCCGTACGGCAGATGGATGGCACGACCACTTCATCATTACCGCCTTGCCCGATGGAGCAGTCCACAACAAGCCATGCTCCTACCCCACGTCGGATCGATCCTTCGTTTCCGTTTACCACGATCAAGTGGGGATGGACGTCACGAACCACACTACCTCTGTGCCCCTCCACGAACTGATTCCCCAAATCCACCTTTTCACAGATGCATCCTTGACGGGATGGGGGTGCCCACATCAACAGCCTTACAACATCCGGCACTTGGGAACCGAGTCGACAGACCATATCAATCTTTTAGTTCTCCTCAGTTTCTAATGTAACACTTCCGACACTATGTCTCAGGTCGTATTGTCCAAGTGCACATCGACAACACCACTGGTGTTGCTTACCTGCAAAAGGGAGGTGGGACACGATCCCTCTCCCTTCATCACCTAATGTCCGAAATCTTCCAGTTTCTGCATTCAACAACAGATTTGCCTGCTTCCACTCCACATCCCCGGCAATCTGAACGTGATTGCCGATTCCTTGTCCCACTCTACACCGCCGAGCAGCGAATGGACGCTCGACCAGACAATCTGCAACAACCTCTTCAGTCTTTGGGGACGTCCCATGTTAGATCTTTTCGCGACCCATCTCAACGCCAGGCTTCCCCAGTTTGTCAGTCCCCTTCCCGATCCCCGGGCATGGGCAGTGGACGCTCTCACTCTCGATTGGAATCACCTATTCGCTTATGCCTTTCCACCTCCACGACTATTATCCCTTGTCCTACGCAAAATCGCCAATTCTGTCGTCTGGTTCCTGCTCATAGCCCCGGACTGGCCAGTGGCAGCTTGGTTCCCTCTATTTCTAAACCTCCTCATCGATCTTCCCCGGTCGTTACCCCTCTTACTGAACCAATTTTCTCAGGCCATGGGGTCGATTCCACACCCGAACCTTCAAGCTCTTCGTCTTCACGGGTGGCTGCTATCATCAAACTCCTTCGAGCGTCAGGAATTTTTGAAGACGAGGCCGTCCGCATTGCCTCTCGTGCCATCCACACCTCTACCAACAAAATGTACGACGGTCACTGGCGATGCTGGTTTCGTTGGTGTATCACAGAACAAGTTAATCCTGTCGATCCCCCTATGTCACAATTACTCTGATTTGTAACCCTATTATCCAAAAGTGGCTTACGAGGATCCTCGTTTACCGATCCGCCCTGAATGCTGTTTTCCGGGCCGCGGGAAGACATAATCTTCTTACCGATTACCGATTCTCCTCTTTAATCCATTCTTTCCAAATGGACAGACCACGATTGCTTCGACAGTTTCCCGATTAGGACCTGTCCATTGTTTTATCTGCCTTGCTTTCTCCTCCCTGTGAACCCATGCGATCCTCTCAACTTAGTCACCTCACCAGGAAAACTGTATTTCTTGTAGCCCTTGCAGCCTGTCTTCGCTGCGGAGAACTTCAGGCCTTATCAACCACCGCCTCCGATTGCTTCTTTCTGGACACTCATTCTGGCGTTTCACTGACTTCACATGCATCTTTCCGTGCAAAGACACAGAACAAACAATCCCATTCATCATTCCTCCTCTTGCTAACATCTTGGGTGACGACCAGGAAAGAGCCTTATGTCCCGTACGAGATATCCGATTCCACCTCAAGGCTTCTAAACCAGTTCGAAAGGATCGAACTCAACTCTTCATTCCCTTCAACAATAGAGCTGTTGTAACTTCCACCCGTATGATTGCCACCTGGCTCAAAACAGTCATTGTTCAAGCTTACGATGCCCTTGATATCAACTGCTTAACGGAAGGAATCAGAGTAACAGCGCACGAACTTTGCGCTATATCTACTTCCTGGGCTCACCACAGTAATATCCCGATTACTGACATCATACAAGCTGCATCCTGGCGAAGTCCCACCGTCTTTACATATCACTACCTTCGGGACATGTCCCATCAACCTGATGGACTGTACCGCATTGGCCCCTTTGTTACGGCTCAACGCGTACTCTAACCCCTTTGTACACTTGTTTTCTGTGCGGGGAACCGCTCGCTACCTAAGGGAACTTAGTCAGATGGCGCCTGCCGGCGTGACGAAGTCTGTAGAATGCTTTAAAAAAGGTAATTTATATTTTCACCGCAACTAGAAACATCAAAATACCAGTATTACCTGGTTGATTTTGGTGTTGGTTGATTCTCACACAATTGCTTCTTTTTGTTTCCCCTACATACCCTTGCGGGCAGTCGCTGCAGGGAATCCAATAGACCACTTCGTTGGTGTTGGGGAGTCTTTGAAGAGCCAATCCTTTTTCTTCCATCTCCATTCCTGGCAATTTCATCTTCATCTTGAGGTGCGCTTTCCATATCTTTATCATGTTCACTCATTTTTCCCTTTGTCCTAATCTAGTATCCGTGTTCAAATACGGCATGTTGTCGGTCATGGTGTCCGCTTCCGTCATAACACTCTTGTCCGCTTTTTTCCCTACCTTGCTTTTCCCTTCTTGCTCGACGGAACTCGTTTCTACACTCTGTAGAAGCAGTCCGCACTCTTCTCACTCTTCTCACTTTTTTTATTTATTTTGCGCACGCAGCGCAAGGCCTCGCCTAGGCCTCTCAAAAGTACCTGTGTTAAAAATGCTGTATCTTCATGAAAAATGATCAATCCGACTGAAATTTCGTATGCTTAATAGCCCAACACATTGGCTACAATCCAGCTGAAACAGATTACGAAAATTCATTTCCATTTAATTTTTACAGCGTTAAGGAAAAAACTCTCAAAATCGCTGTAACTCATGCTGCGCTAGTCGCTATTTTTCACAACTTGTAAATATTGTAACTACTCTTGAATATTTCTTTGGGCATAAAGCCCAAAGAAAGTCCAGTTTAGTGTCTGTTTTAGGGGACACAAATGTTAGCATCCAAATGCTATGCCTTCGTTTAACATACATGTAAACATCGTACTTAATGTTTTTATTTAGGCAGCGGTGACGATCTCTCTTTTTAATGAAACTTTGACAACCCTAATTTATTTGTGGCTGCATTATACTTAAAAACGTTGCAGTATTTAATCTTTACCCTTTTGCTTATAATAGCAAACGTTAAAAGAATTTATTCCCATTAACTCTATCTTATCGGCAACGTTAGATGCATGTACAAACTTTAGTGGACAGCGTGCTTCTTGTTTATTTTCAGAGATCTACAGTCCTCAGTAGTGACCCATCCATAACCTTCTACTACGAAAACCATCCTTCAATTAATCTGAAGTTTATTTTATTAAATTTGAGCTGCAAACCAGTCTTCTATCAACTAGTCGTCCAGTTTCACTTTCAATTGAGCCTATTGATTTAATGCATTTCAAAACTTAGTATTGTCGAGATTGCTGGTGCCTCAGGGCAAACGGACCCAAGACCATTTTTTCATCCCTCAGGCTTTAGCCTACCAGCCTGGCCACTCACAAGCTCATATAACTCAGCTAATCAGGTTACTTCTTCAACCAATCAAATGTCTCATCTTGTTGCCTAGCAACATGACGCACGTGGTGCTGACCTTCTGTTGTCCTGATGTCAGTCCATATAACAATATAGCTCGCATTCCGTGGGGTCCGCGTTAACGCAATCTCAAGCCGACCTCTGTGTATATAAACAACAGAATGTAAACAAACGACAGCACAGCTCCGACAACAAATCTAAGGGTCACTACGACAGTCGGGATTGAGATTTCCAAGGTCCGACTGTTACCATGCCGGGCAAGGTAGTGGTTTAGGTAACTTTAGTTAAAAATTTTTAGAGTATTCTTTTTGAACAAACCATTCAAAATTTATAGTTTAAACTTAATTGTAACTCTTAAGTTAGCTGTTGTATTTTTTTATATTGGACCTAGCCTTCAGCATTCCTGGATACAGTTCAATATACTAATTTGAGGGTTTGTAAGTTCCGTTTCTAAAAAACTTACATCATTTCTTATTTATGGATTCATAAAGCAACTTGAATTCTAAATAATCAAAACTCTTTAGGTCTGGTCTGGTGGTCTTGGTGTTAAAACTCAGACGCTCCATTCTTGAAACAGTATTTACTTTTTCAGAATCGAAATTGTTGTTAATTGACTTAGGACTTAAAGCAAGTAGTTCTTGAGTGAATTTTTATAAATTCAATCCGCTTTTATTTAAAGCATTCGTGTAGAGCTTTCACTGTAAAGCCTTAATTTAAACTATTTACCTTGTAGTGTTTTGATAAACATGTCTTTATAAAAAAAACCAGGAGTTTAAAACCCCAGTTTTAAAACCCCCGTATTGACCAGAAGTGTTTATTTAATCAAAAACCATTTTTATTTAAACATAAGAAAGTTAGGCAAATTAACACACCCATCGTGGTTGCAGTGACCATGAACTTAGTTTAACTTAATGGTAGCCTTTTAGTTAGGATGCCAATCTCTATCCCATCCTGGGGTAGGATGAGCACTGTTTTTATTACGCGAAAGTAAAAACGGACACTATTGAAGTTATGGACTAAAACCGCAAACACACCAGACTAGCAGTTCTGTCTCAAGCACCTCTAGGACAGACAGCGCCACTACAACTCCCACTCTCAGCTTCTACACTATCACAATCAGCTAGTGCCTCTTTTTCCCTCATAATTTTGCCACCAACAGTTTCCGGATGTTCTTCTGATTACGATAGAAGCAGAAGATTCCCACCTTTGCCAGTGCTCTTCTCACCTTCTTTCCACCTTTAGGCATGTAGGTAACTACCTCCACTGGTCCTTCATTCTTTGGGTCTTTTTCCTTCTTCCCACTTAACAGGTTTTTCCAGACTGTTACTTTTTTAATGGCATCATTCATTCGTCCTCGTTGGGTATCCTAGTCTTAAGTACTTTTCTTTTGCCTTTTCAAACTGCTCCTCACTCTCTCTGACATCCATAAACCGCCTCCTGAGCCTCACCTCACGCTTCATGACCGCAGGGAGCTGGCTTTTGTGGTGTCCCGATGCAAAATTTGTACCTCTGTTAGTATGAGTCGGTTTTACATATGAATCCCAGGTTAGCTTGCCCGTGCTTCGTTTGCCAATCAATGTATCCAAAAATGGGAGCTTTCTTCCTTCTCAAACTTAAAAACCAAGTCCTCAGGCCACGAGTCCAGTGTCTTTGGTACTCTCTCCAGCTCCTCCTTTCTTGCCATGAACGTGTCATCCACAAACCCTACCCATATCTTGAGGTAAGGATGTTGATGGATTTCCACAACCTGCAGGAAATTTTCTTTCCCTTTACCAAGTGGGTCAGGAGAAGAGAAAGGGGGAGCCTATTTCGGCAATTGCCAAGGCCATGGAGGTCGCTCCTTTCATAGGGGCAAAAGCCGAGGGCGAGGGGGTGGATCCCTCCGTTCTCGATCCAGACTTTTCTGAAAACATTCCTGCTCGAGTGCTTCCCTCACCAACAGATGAGGGACAGGATACGGCACCATGTTCCAGCTTTGAAATGCAATACGTTCAATGCTTATGTTTTCAATGGTTGCGCACGGCTACACAATACACATTCCACCTTTTGTTTCTCTGCCTGTCTCTGACTTTAGGGCCACTACCCTGGCTGGGCCCCCCCCCCCCCCCCAACAGGCTGTTGGAAGTGGAAGTTAAGCTGCTGGAGAAGGGAGCCATTCGGTTGTCACCAAACATTCTGGGTTTCTACAGCCGCGCTCGTGTAATCCCAAAGTAAAATGGCTGCATGATTTTCTACCTTTCACGGCTCAATTTGTTTCTGGTCGTGGACCATTTCAACCCATCCATCAAGATGGAGACGGGAGTCGTTACTTAAGGGAGAATTCACATATCAGTTGATCTAGATGACACGCATTACACATTCTGCTCCACCTGTCTGTCTTCCACCTGTTTCTGGTTCGTATTGGGTGGCTGTACACACCGTTTCTTAAGTGATGCCCTTCGGATTGAGCACGGCGCCCCACGTCTTAGTGGGTTTCCTGCACCGTCGTATGATTTGGTGCCATTTTTACCTGGATGATTGGCCATGTTAGAATGTTTGTTTGGTGCAGTT
>JAHWFP010075677.1:0-36313 GCA_023313725.1 Lithobius niger
GAAAACTTGACCGTACCCTACACCCGATCCTGCATTAGTCTTAGAGCTACCCACCAACGGATTTGCCGAAAAGCTACATCACACAAAAAACAGATATTTTTAAAGTTAACATTTAAGGTGATGGATTTTTTAGCACAAAAATTCACCTAATCAGTGCTCTTATCAAAATGTTAAAACTAATTTTCCCGAGTTTTCCAAGTTCTCCAGAGTAGTCGAGGGCATTTTCCAGGCTATTTACTGTAAGTTTAGGATAGAATTTTTTCCTCACATTTCACAAGTTATTTGTATGTAGGGCTCACACAGTGCAAAAGCTTAGGCAATTTAATGAACCTTTATTGTCTATACAGAAATATGTGTTAAATCAATTAAGCTTGTTTGTACTCATTATTTACTTCCCCCCCTACCTTAGGTTTCCAAATTTTCTGCAAAAAATCAGAGATTTTCCTGGGTTTTCCTGGTGTAATTCCCTGAGTTTTCCTGTTTTTCCAGGTTCTCCTGGTTGATGGGAACCAGGGGTTGGGCACTGTGATATCTTATGCTGCTCAGCATTAATATTGTCCAACTCTATTTATTCTTCCTAATAAAATTCTTTATGACCTCTTGATGTCGTGCGTAATTTTGTTATGAATTCACTTTCCAATTTAATTATTTTGTCGCAGGAAACTACCTTGGAAGTTGAAAACAAAGTCAGCCAGTTAGCCAGTTCATTTTAAAAGTTTCTTCCCAAATATTGTAAAACTTATAAACAACAAAGGCCAATTTTTAAACTACATGTTTGTTTGAAATAGCTATTTAGATAATAGGACAGTTTTAAACTTAAACCACCGGCATGGCTGAAATTTATCTAAACGCTAATACATGCATCATACCGATAATATATATAGACTAGCTGGGCAAGAGAATACGTGCTTTTTTAGTGTCAAACAGGCCAAGGGTCTTGATTCTGAAGTCTCCAACACTGGAATTTCCACTTAATCCTTACAATTTGCATTTGTATTGTACTTCTGGAATCCATGAGTAACTGATGCCATCACACCAAGATATAATCTTGCAGAAAGTTCCCTTAAACAGTACACTGGTAGTAGCACCACGCATTAAATGAGAGTAAAGCCGTACCCAAATTTTGAACCATGGTACAAAACTGGCTTCATTATAAAGGCAAACATTAACCAGCTGTGAAGACGCATATCGTGGTGAAAGGCGTATTAGGTGAATCACTGAATAAACGGTCTTCAATCATTATTTAAAGACGTGTACCGCATGCTTTTCGTTTCCTGTTAATTTCTGAATAAGTCTCAAGAATAATGATTTTAATGTTTGAATTAACAATGTCTTATTCAAAATGTTTAAGTTTGATTAATACGTATTTAACGGTACCGGCATAACCACTGATTTCTGATTTTTTTTTCTCTGAATTGTGGCATCAATTTAATGATTACAGAATAATTTTGATGTTTGAAAGTCCACATCGCCTAAACCGCATTCCCAGTTTTACTGACTTTTGAACTTAAATTTACAAAAAAGCATAGAATTATTTGCACAATTTGAACTAAATTGAACAACGGTTTCAAAAGTTATTTTGTGGACACAGTTGAGGACAGACAGACGTAAACCAGCATAGGATCATTAGTGCCTTCATTGCTTCGTACCGTGCCTCGCTAAAACAGAAAATGGTTTTCTGAGGTAGTTTCTCATTTTGCCTGTCTGTTTTTAATGTTTGCAAAAACAGACGCAATGTTTTACTCTGGTTTAATGCGCAGTGCCATTCCAATGTACTTTTTAAACAATTCGTTGCATTTTCTCCTCTGGCAGGAAATCTCATGTACTAAGGCAAATAGGCGTAGTAAAATGGCATAACTACGAATGGCACACCCAAAAATTTTGTTTGAGAGTTAGCAAAGAAATAAAAATGGGTTCGGATGCTAATACATTTTTAACCAATTTAGCGCTTTTGAGACATTTAGGATGCTTATTTTGATAAATTTTCTCTACAGTAGCGATATTTTTCATAGTTTTTTTAAGTTGGGGTGGGAGCACTGAAATTGCGAATTGAATCCATGTGAGGCAAAGCACAAGTGAAAAAGCGGGTCTTCAGAACTCAAAAAACTTTAGGTTCCTTAAAAATACCGTTACAACGAAACGAACTATCAAATCCTCCAGACATATTTCCGACCAACTATCGCTCACTTTCACACTGTAGATTGTTCAAATACTTGCAAATTTTTCAATTGCCTCCAGCAATCTTTAACAGGCGATCTGAGGGTTGTTTCTTTCCTTATTTACATGTTTACGTTTCACTCCACTGTCAGATTGTTTTGAGTGTCGGTTACGAATCCGAATGCAAAACAATCCCACAGTGGAGTGGAACGTAAACGTGTAAACAAGGAAAGAAACAACCCTCAAACCGCCTGATGAGATGGCTGTATGCAATCGATAAATCTGCAACTATTTGAACAATATGCAGTGTGAAAGTGAGCGATAGTTAGTCAGAAATATGTCCGGAGAATCTAGGTTCCGTGTAATTGTCCACTTAATCTTCATTGCAGTGTGGCACCAGAGGGAGAGCAAATGTCAAAATTGTTGGGGAATTCGTTGTGATGAATACTTAATTATATCCTTAAATAACCATATCTTATCACATAACTTACACATATTATGCATGGTATTCTGCAAATTAATGTAAACACTTAATAAATTAACGAAGATGTATTTTTTTTAACCTAAGAACACTAAAGTATGGACAAATTTGTGTCTTATATTTTCTGTGTCCCCCGCCCTCCAGTCGGCGAACAAATACTCTCGTGTTTGGTACAGTTTGGTGCCAATGATTCTTTATCGTGAGTCTTAGGAGGAGCAAATAACCTCTCCATTCTTTGCCCCCTTCTGGGTGAATCAGTGATAGCTGCAATATGCTCGCTAATGTATGGTTCCTAATATATTGATGTAGTTTTTATTAACGTTAAATATTTGGTTTTAACTGCAGATCTGCGAAATCCAAAATTTCTAAGAAGGTGCAAATACCTCTGCCCGCTAACAGGCTAATCTGCTTACAGCCAGAACCGATAATCTGTGCTCGGCATGGTGATGCACATTGTAGTGATTCCAGTACGCAGGTGATCCTGGGCTAGAGTCCCATCCTGGGCCGATCCTTTTATTATGTCTCATATTATTAATGGATGTCCTCATAAGGCCAGTTCAACTGCCAACTGTCCTAGTCATTTAATTTATAATTACGTATTTTAAATCCTGACTGTCATCAATTATGGAGCTTCTGAAGCAATTTCAGTACAAATTAGTACACTCTCAGAAGCTGAATACTACCAGAGTACATACTAAGAATTACTAGTTGTATTATTTGACTTAAGCTGCAATTACATGATTGCAGTTGAATTACACTGCAAAAATTTTGCAAATGGGTATAGTAGTACCCAAATGATGTCTTATTGTTAAAATGATACAATTGTGGAATGCAGCTTAAATTAGATCCTGTTAAATCGGAAGTCATGTGTTGCAGATACTGATACCTTATCTTGGGTTCATGGCATATTAATTGTGTCACATCTAGAGCTCAGTTAACTTACACTCGATGAGTCGATGATAAATTTCCACAACACTTATGTCTTTCATCCGAGTGAGTTTGATCAGGAATACTCGCATCGATCATCCGTTGGTCCTTTAACGCACATAATCTGATCACTAATAAATAAATTTGTACAACCATAAGATGTCCCTTTTGTACACACGAATCCAAGTCTGAATCGCACCAATATACACTTCATATCACTATAATACACCTGCGTTAAAACTTATCATCTTCCACTGACAATTTGAAAAGGTTCTCGTTGAGACTGTAAAAATCTTTCGCCGTTGAGCAATCAAAGTTGAAGTAATGGTCACAAGCGAAGAACTTCTGGTTGAAAATAGTCTTTGGAGGACAAAGAAAATGGAAGATCCGGCCATCATGATGGCAGTAGTGGAACACCTGCAACAACAACAACAAAAATCAGGCATTAATGTGAGTTCTAAGAGAAAATGGGCCTTGTTTATATCATGCACCATGGCTGTTTGCTGTGACGTGTAGATCACGTGACTGGGCTAGTCCAATCAGACGGCCAAACAGCCGTTGTTCTCGTTCGTCATTGGCTAACTAATGGTGATGTCACGGCAAACAGCCATTGCGCATGGTTTAGATCCCAACCATAGTTTTAATTGTTCAATTCAACCCTTAACCAACCAGTTACTTTTTGCAAGAAAAGTGCTTTTCACCTGTATGCAAGGAGAATTCTGACGACTCCTCTCACGCGCTATTTTTGAGTTTTAAAATATGAATGAAAGCCAAGAAGAATTATTTACAAGCTTAAATGGTTGGAATTGGCATTTCAATACACAACTATTGTACATACAAGTAGCATGTCTGAAGGTTGACCAGTGTTGAAAATTAAAATATTCTAATACTAAACTGATATCTGGTAGCAATTTGAGTTCGTGTGTTCATTTAACAAAAAACAGTGTTTAATGCCAGCTTGCTCAGAATGCGCTTTAGGACATTACAGTTTACAGAAGTGACGGCATGAATTTCAGCTGCATTCAGTAGTAATGGAGAACAATAAATTGATTCTGTTCAAAAATAGCCAAAGCAACTTCTAGCATACACTAATCGCCAGAACTCTGTACGGGCACGTTTATGCAACGACTCGCATTTGTATTCTCGCAGCTAGAAGCTAGAAATCACCTGAAATTCCAACATGGCGGTGGCTTTAGCTCTCCCACCTAGCAACGAAAACAGTCAATGATGTAAGTGAAGATGCGACTGGGAAACTTGTTTTGTCAGGATGAATTCTTTATCTTATTGGCACATCTTATAAAACTGCAATCATTTATTCAAACGATGTCGAATTAAGCTAATCCAGGAAGCGTTGTTACAATGGCAATGATACCTTTGGCATCGCGATCAGATTCTCGCTGCGAGAATGCAAAGGCGAACCGTTGCGTAAACGCGCCCTTACACCTTAGAGCAATATACTCATTTCGTTACACAGCTCGGATGGCTCATATGCTCATTGATGCAGTCTTGCAAACAATCATGACGTATATGCCAACACATTAATTTTAAACCACGAATCATTTCAGTTATGTTTGACAAACAAACCCAGAGTGTTGTACAACTTGACATTGTGATTGGGTTTGACAATGCCTAGAGCTACGTTTATTTGTTTTACATCGAAAACAGACAATCACTTGACGATGTCGTTGGTAGATGCTCTTTCCACTCATTTATATTATCCTGCTTCCCAGGAATGATATTTTTTGCATTTAAACTCATTCCTTGACGATCAGGACAGTTGAGTTGAATGATCCATGCTTCCAAACTATGAGGATAAGCAATAGTCAGTTTTTCTTTGTACAACAGATATAAAAGTCGCCCTAAGCAATGTCAAGCACATCACCAATATCAATTTATACAAACACTTCGGGGATATTAATGGATTATGACTGAAATATTGTACTTGATTTAAGAGCAGTGTGTTGGCATGTAGCCTACGTTAAGAATGTTAGAATTTGCCGCAATGGGCATTATGTGCTCTCCAATATTCTTGACAAGAAGTCCGACTTCTTCCCTGCTTCGTTAGGGATGGTCATCCCAGTTCAGCTTTTGCGCTGACTGGGCTTCACTTTTATCTTTTTTAACTTTTATTTTTTACCTTTTACTGCTCTGGCTTGCTTTTCTTTAGAATAGGAAACCATTTAAGTGTATCTTGTTGACTTGTAGCTTATGCTATATAATATATTTTTTGCTTGACAACGGGATGATAAATCCCGAAACGTCGCATTTTACTGTATACATGTGCACTTGCTGGCTTTTTAAAACGTGAGCTCTCCAATATTCAACTCCACTGTATGGCTGGAAGACTTGGCAAACAATTGCTTGACCAACACCAATGGACACAATTCCACTGAGGTTCAGAAATATTAATGAATTAAGTACACCTTTCTACCACATCAGGCTGACAGTTTTGATACTCAGTAGCTTTACAATTGCAGATTGATGCTTGACATTGAATGTGGTTGTAGAGGTTAACATAAACGCCTTGCTCCTGACAGCAAGAATCCACCACACAGTCATAAAAATTCCCAAAGATATTTAATTTCCAGGGAATAATTTTTCCCCCATGGCCACCTGCACAAAGGGCAATGATGCACTGCAATTGAACCTAATGAGAACTCACGGTTCAATACACCTACACCTATACTTAACAATAAAAAATGCACAAAATGATCACACACTTTAGCCTTGGACTAACTATTCTCTTCGAGATGGACGATTCACGTAGGGCTACCTGTAAGCTCAAGTGTGTTCCGACCTTCTGCAGCTGTGAATGCAGCGCCACCTCGAAATCTGTCAGTGGCGTATCATCTTAGACCATCTCACTCATATTACGCGAGTTGAACGGAAAAACTGGGGAAAACCTTTGGAAATAGTTTTGATCTCCCATGGTGCAAGTTGGCGCTGCCAGTCTCCTAACAGTATCGGGTGCGCGGGCTGCATATGGCGGCGAAGGTAGGTGACTTGTCCATTTCGAAAAGAGTTGTTCATCCAAGCTTCCACCAAACGCTCTATTGTTATCCTCCATCTTGGAAATACGCACTGACGACCACTGATCTCAAATTTGGTTGTTTGCAATGACACAAAAAAATTTTTCCAATCCTAAATGTTGGAGATTTTTTACCACATTCTTTGCCTTACCACGATTTACACTAATTGCGTATGCTTCCAACAATCGTCTGGTTTTTTCGACAAGTTCGTGATAATAATACTTGTACCTTGACATCGACACTGTTTTTTTGGTATCCACATGTTTTACCACAGAGTAACTTAAATTTGACTTAGCATTCCCCCCCCCACCCCGCCCCTCCCCATGATCTCTTTTTCTTATGCCAATGGATCTTCCATTCTCCTACATAAATAGCTGTCTGAGCATTTGATACAATATACTACATTTTTTACTGAGTTAATGGTTGGATTACTGATGGGAGTCTGGAAGGGTTGCAAAAGTAACTCATTGACCAGGCCACCTTCTACACTACGAGATGTGGGTGAAGGGAGGGGGAGGGGAGGGGGAGTTGAAAAAATTGTTTTTGTCATTGCCAATCAACCAAATTGAGATCAATGTCGTCAGTGCTTATTTCCAAGATGAAGAGTAACAATAGGACGTTTGGTTGAAGTGTGTGATCATTATTTTGCACATTTTTATTTTAAGTATAGGTGCAGGTGTATTGAACTGTGCATTCTCATTAGGCTCATTTGTAATGTGTTGTCTTATTATCCTTTGTGCAGGTGACCAAGGGAGAAAATTATCCCCTGAAAATTAAATATCTTTGTGGATATTTATGACCGTGTGGTGGATTCTTGCTGTCAGGAGCAGGGTGTTTATGTTTTGCAGATTGATGATCCTTTTGTTTCTAACTATCAGGTTTAAAAAAAACTACATCCATTTCATTTCTATCCCCAAGTTACAAAGGCAAACGTTTTGAACAACCAACAATGCCCTTTTTGCCTTCTGCCTCTGAAAAATACTACAAAACCCTAAAATTTTTACTCAGAAGTCATGGGTTTAAGCACAATCCAGCCTTGTCTGTCGATACAAAATAGTGTAGTTCAATTGAAACAAAATTGAGCCCCTAATTAAGCACTTTCAAGACTTTTTTCAATTATCGTGCGTGCCTACAAATTATAATTATTGTGACTGCGGTGCTCCTACGGAGGATGCAATGCATAATCTCTGGGAGTGCCACCTTCTTAATCGTGCTTCTGCTCAAGCCACCTTATCAAGTCTGTCATTCCCTCTGGATTTTGCTGAAACAAACTGAATTTTCTTCTTCTTAAAAGCCTGAACTGATTTTCTTTTGTGAGTGCTCACTTCGGGATGCCTTCACCTGAGGATTTATGTTGCTATTGTTGCAACACTTTCTGCTCACTGTGTTTGCATTGCAGCACTGTGCAAGTGTGCATGCCAGGCTGTCCGGGCCATGATCCTGCAGTTGTAGTTTCCGCTTCGAGTGTCCCTGCAGATCTTTCACACTTGAGGGTACATTTTACTCTGACTAGGGCTCACAGAGTATGTTAGTTTTAGATTCTGGTTTTATTTTTTCTGTTTTGCTGGTTCTCAGGGACACAGGAAATTGTCATCTTATTTGCCTGTTGCTTGTGTTGTGATTTTATTGCCAGAATTTTCTTGTAACTACTGTGCAATGCATAGTTTTAAATACTGATGTGTTATGCTTGCTTAATTTTTAACTTTTTATCTTTGGTGTGCTTAATTTTTGATTGGTTGTACCCAACTGCTTTGCGCTAGTTCTGTTTTTAGTTATTAGCTTTGTGTTTAACACTTTTAATTCTTACCTTGAGATTGTTCGTTGTTTACATTTGCCCTGATTCGAACAGACGCACTTTGTTTATGTTTACCCTCCTGGTTCTGTGGGTTGGGGTGGGGAATTTACGAGTTTTGGTGGATAGGTTCTCCAAACTTTGCCTTTGCAATGCCCCCAGTGCTGGGCCATGCTATGCCATATGGTTGAAGGGAAGAATTCCTCATCTCTCTTGTTTCTTCGGGCCTTCAGTCCCTGTTAACCAACCTTTTCCTGGTAAGTTATTGTCAAGGAGTTTGTGCGTAGTGTACTGTTGTAATATATACGATTCTTCATATGAATTGTAATGCTTATGTAATATTAAGGCCCTTGCGGCAGTGTGTACGCTTGTTGCTCCGTAGTTCCTGTAGTATTATTATGTAATTTTGACATATCTCCCTCTAGTGACCGCTAGTATAAATTGCCCTGGGCTCTGAGTTTCCTGTACAGACATTTGGTGGCATGCAGGACAGCTCTAGGACCCAAGACAGCAACACCTTTCTCCCATAGAAACTAAGCCTGCCTAATCCTTCATAGAGCTCCTGTACCGTACATCAGGGTAGACCCGCGTAACCCAAATTACAACCTAAGAAGGTCTCCATCGTTCTTTAAGCTAAGGCAAACTAGCAGGTACTGAACTCAAGGGGCTTTTCCAGCACTATGGCCTCAGCTGTGTAGGCATCAAAAGATGTATACCTACGAATCAAGACCTTTCTTCTTGTTGGCACTTTTCTAGAGTATTTCAAACCTCAGACATTTTTGCTTGAAAGTATGTTGTATGACGGAGTGCTTGCCAACAACTATTCCCAGAAGGATGAATAAAACACTAAGCCAGTAGCACAGGCGACAAATCAACACACTTATATTTCAGTATCAACGAGAAATTGAAGTGATACCTTCTTCAGAGATAAAATGTAAAGAATAAAAAAGTTAAAAACACCTCACATAACTGTATTCACTGTTTCCGCCAGTTACAGTTATGTGAAGTGTTTTTAACTTTTTATCCTTTACATTTTATCTCTGAAGAAGGTATCGCTTCAATTTCTCGTTGATACCGAAATATAAGTGTGTTGATTTGTCGCCTGTGCTACTGGCCTAGTGTTTTATTCATACTGATTCTGCACGTTTTACACATGTATTCCCAGAAGGCTGGTCTTTCGTTAGCTATTGTATTAATTTATTGTTTTATCTAACATTTTCTACTCTATTAACAACATTTTAGGTTATCAACAAATGGTTCCATTTTGCTATATGTGACATTTTTACCATTTTGATACAAGCTGCATTGCATCACAGCTAACCACTTATCATCACTTACTGCAGTTTTATTTACCTGGCAATGGGAGAGCGGGTGATCATCGGCGTAATAGCCTGGAGCCCGGCCTGTGCAATTGAAACCAGTTGGTGGCACTTTGTTGAGATTGGGAAACAAGTCCATATCGCTGGGAGACTCCAGAATGTCGTTCTGTAATGAATAGGCACACATAAAGTAAGATAAAATAGAAGAGGGTCTGTGCTTGATTTTAAAACAACAACCAAAGAACTATTGAGCTTTAAGGTACTGAAACGGATATTAACATGTTTATACAAGATAGATGATTCTCACCAGGAAGCTTATGAAGAGCTTTGCCAGGATAGAGGAGTGGTGTACAATGTAGCGTATTAAAAGCTCAAGAACAATCACAGTATAAACTCCCGTTTTAATCTGTTTTTATACTGTGACTGGGCTTGAGTTTTTAATTTCATGAGTTCACAGTGAGTGCGGATAACGTAGCGTACGTCGTATTGCAGTGATCAACTCAGCTAATTTTTGTATAAGGAATTTCAAAAAAGCATAGGTTCATGTGGTGAGAGCTCATTCAGCAAATCTTTTGGGATGTGTACCTAAAAGGTTTTGGTGTGACTGGGATCTACGGAGCAGCCAAATTTTAGGTTTTTTTTTTATTTCAGTATGTTGGCTACAAATTAAAAGGTGGAATCCTGATTTGGCGGAATATCGATCACTTTATATATAACTAGTTATACTTCATCAGGCCAAGACTGGCTAGAATGGACAGGTGGGGATCCCCACTCTGGGCACTCCTATGGCCTGAAAATTGACCCCCTCCCTCTCTTTTTACACTTTACAAAACAGGTTCCAGCTTTTATTGTTTTTTTTCCAGCTACTGTGTTAACTAAGAAAGAAAGTTCCGTGTTAAAATCTTAACAAAACAAGACTGAAGTAGCAGCAATGCATTGCAGACACAAACTGCAGTAAATCATCGGCCAGCCAAAAAACCACTCAGCCATGCCATCAGCACTTCCCCATATCGCAGGACGCAGGGCATTTCTTCGTTTGTCGCACTTACGTTTGGGGCTTACAGCCTTATCTTCTTGGATCCAGTCAATTCACGGGGGCGTCGGACGAACGTTTAACTGGAAAATCGTCTAATGGGATAATTATCTAAAATCTGCTTAAATAAAAAATCTGGAAAAACATCTAAACGGAATATCGTATAATGGATAAACGTCTAACTGGATTAACGTCTAACTGCGGTTTCTGATGTTATATGTATAGCCGCAGCGAGCGCGGCAGCGCGAGCGAGGCAGGGATATTAGACGGTTTTCCATTATACGAATTTCCAGTTAGACGCTTTTCCATTATACGAATTTCCTGTTAGATGATTTTCCGTTATACTGTTTTCCGTTATACGTTCTTCCAATCATGCTATTTTCCAGATAGACGGTTATCCGTTGCCCTAATCCACGTTGGCACCCCTCTGATTTTTCAGCACCCTCCCCCCCCCCCGAATAATTTTCACCCGTGCCCCTCAGTACTTCATGTGCTCCTGATAACAACAGTTTTGCGTGTTTAATGATAAGGATTTACCGAAGTTGTAACGCTTGATTTATATTGTGAGAACATAAACGCCCGTAAAACAACTGGTGAAACAATTTGGTTTAGGACCTACACCTAGTACCATGAGCGAGGTACCATCCACATAGTTATGAATCTCTACGCAAGTTGTCTAGTCCTAAGCTTTCAATGGATAAAAACTCGATTTTCTTTGGCAGATTGTGTCTGTAGCCTGCTATATCCAGGGTCCCAAAATGCTAATTAGATTAAGAAAAAGCACAATGAACAAAACGACATGATATATACGGCATACAGTCGTTGCCGATAGTTCTAAAAAAAAACTACCAGCAACAACTAGAGTTTCATACGTGTCCTTTCGGCCGTGTCAGTATGGCTGAGCGGTAGGACCTCGGCCTTAGGTTTCAAAGGTCATGGGCTCGATTCCCACTCAGGCAGTCTGACATAAAAGTCCAAAAGGCAACGTAAATAATTTAAATATTTATTCGGATCTTGTTAGCCGTCTCTCCATCCTGATGTCATTTTGTTAGTTGTGCTTTTTCTTAATTTTTTAGCATTTTTTTCCTTGATATAATTTTCCTTTTTTCCTTGTTAGGCTGCAGAAACAATCTACTGGAAAATCGCGTTTTTAAAGTGGCACGACCCTTCGTTCTGCAACCAGCTCGAGCAGCACTCGTCACGCAAATTCATGCTGTGGTTTCCGCATTACTATACATGGCGGAGTAGAATAACATTCAACGGAACTCCACCTTGCATGTCTAATGTGAACTAACTATAGAGCAAGACTTAGTGTAAACTGCCCTTGGTGCGAAACGGGAAGTATACCTGGTTAGAAACACTGGAGTTGCCTTCATCACGTCACTGGAGTATGACAAGTCACAGTTAATGTTCGAATGTCATTCCAACTTCTAATCAAGCAAAGTCTAATACTTAGTGGGATGCGCCAAAAGCATTAAAACTGAAAACCTCCTAGTCGTCATTTGTTAAGATGAATTCAATACAAGGGATTAAAAACATGATTTCTGCAAAGGTAACTTGCAAGGTAGTTTTAGCCTTAAACCACAGACTTCACCTACTTTAGTCCAAACTTCCATTACTATGATGCCAGAATTTTCCAATATTTTCTATTACATTTTATTTTTTAGAAAACTACGTAATAAAGCTACGTTTTAAAGCTTTAAGGGCGCGTTTACGCAAAAAGACCTTCTCGCTCGCCAAATGCTACTTGCTAGTCAACCGTTATTTATTTATTATTAATTTCCCGTTGCTACTAAATGAATGCGGTAATAGATAACAAATTGTATGTATTATAAATAACAACACGGATAAAGAACAAAGTGCTACAGTAATTTTAAACATTGCTACAAGATTGTTGTCATTTCACGCTATTTCGAAAATTTGCTATTCTCATGCAAAGAACAGCTTCTGGCATTGATCAAACGTCGGTAGAATAAATAGCTTCTCGCAGCGAGAATTCAAAATCCAACATGGCGTCCATTTCGTGGCTATCGAACCGAAGACAAACCATCGAATGCCGGCATACAAAAAACAGTTCGTCGTCTTGTACTGCATAAAAAATTGTTTTCTTGTTGTCATAAATCGACGCTCGAATGTTGCAAGCATCGTACGCCGTGTCACGAGGCACGGCGTACGGCGTAGGTCTGTGTCGTTGCCATGGTTACTAATACGCATAGAGAACTTGAAAGCCGCATACTCCAGTAAAGGCGAGAAGCAGCCATCAGATTTAGTATTGATCAAGTAAAGGCTAGTGAGCGAGAAAACTGTCGTTGCGTAAACGAGCCCTAACCCTCCCATGCTTTTCATTTTATCACTGGGTTCAAGTAGCATAATCCTAACCACCAGACTCAACTAAACTTTACCAATGGCTGCAAAGTATTGGAAAAACTTTTTTAATTAAATGTACCGGTTTTTCCCCAGCTTTTGAAAATTCTGCCTACTAAACAAAAATTCAAACAGTCCAAATCCATTACCTAGGATTCATACGGATAGTGTATGGAATAAACTTGAATGTACTATTACAATTCTCATACTGTGAAATTTCTTAATTACGGTAGATTTACTCATCCTCAATTTCAGGTGAGGGACTCAAAACTACTGGTGCCTACTCTAAATTCCAAAAAATCCAACAATGCCTATTGAGATAATTAGTCACACGCCAACCAGTCGTTGCAAATCAAGGTTTTAATGCTTTCCTGAGCTACAAAGAATGTTAGCTAAGAAACCATTAAGCTCTGAAAATTAGTCAACGAAAATTACACTATGGCTGCTTCTGGATATGTATTTTTTTGGTCTGGTCACCTCTAACTCTGAGCACTTCAATACAGTACTGCCAATAATGCCATATTCGGAGATTCTACCAATTGAGTGCATAAGAGCCTTGTTACAAGAAACTTATTTAAAAAAAAAAATTTAATAAACATTACTTCATCGTAAACATCTACTCAGTAAGTATTGATTTATTAATTAATGATTTAATTTAATTTTTCGAGGGGATTTAAGCCCACATCAATTTGTCACACTCATTGCAACACAATGTGACGTACCACTTCTAATGCTACTTTAAACGTCAATCTGTCATCATTAAGGATTCCTGCCAAGCTTTTCGGCCGTGTGAAGTCGTGATATCAAACGCAAGCTATTTCGCCAAGCTAATTCCACCGACTAAGACTTCAAATGTAAAATGAAATAATTGAAAATTGCGCAGTAAGTAAATTTCATATATTTCATTTAACCTTCGAACTATTTCTCAGTGGGATTAGCTTGGCAAAATAAATCAGCATTTGATATCACGACTTCACACGGTCGAAAAGCTTGGCGGGACTCCTTAACATGTTTTGTTTTGGGGTATTAAAACAATCCCAATGAACCTCAATCAAACTTAAGAAATGTTAAATCAAAAACAACAATTGTTTATGTAGATTATTTATCTATTGTTGAAGACTGTTGTCAACTCCGTTACGTACTTTTGGAGTCCTCAAAGACAGGCAAATTAAAAATATAGTTCTACCGAAGCTCACCAGGTGGCAAAACTATTTCGACAACAGATATGGCAGGCCTTGTAAAGGTATCCTGAATGTTCCACTCGACTTTAGTAGTCCAAATACTAATACAGCATGTTTATTCTATGTTAACCCCGTTTATTATTTCATTCATGGCGTAAGCAAGCTAAAAATATGTTTGAATCATACAATAAATACCAATAACTGAAGTTTGATCACCCACTGTCTGCCATGTACTAGGTCCAGTGAGCGGTATTTTTTTTTTTTTTTTTTAATTTGTTGCTATAATGTCAACTCCGTTATGGTCCTTAACGATGGGCAATGTTATAATGCAGGAAAGAACTGAGTGTCATGGAGTTGACAAGATGCGATTTATGAAAATGACAAGAAATTAAAACATTTTTTCAGTACTGTTGTCTACTAAAACTGAGTCCTTACTCAATCAAGAACTTCCACCAACTCATTCTAGGTATTTTTCAAAGTAGACCGAAAAATTTTTTTATGGCTAGGCCTATTGTCCTCAATGGAGCTAGTATCTGGAGTCGGTAATTGAGCTAGTTGCAAGGGGCACTGAATGAAAATGGAGATAAAAACAACGGCGTCTTTAGTCAAGTCGATGCTATGAGGTCATCTTCAATTTCGCAGAAACCAATTTCGCAAGTAGAAAAAATGCCAACTTTCACTGAAAAAAATTTGTCTGCGAAAATGGATGCTGTGAAAATGGAATTTCCAACTCGCAGAAATTTCGTCCATTTTTGCAGAATCAAGTTGCAGACGAAAAATGTGACTTGACGGGTAGCAATGGACATGACCCAGCTTAGAAGGTAGGGGGGGGGGAAGGGTGTTACTAGTCCACAAGCAAATTTTGTATAATCGAGCGCACACAACCAGAACGAACCATGCTATAGTTTGTTCCGCATTATGTTTTCAGAAAACTGACTGGATGACGACTCGTTTCCTTGCACTAAGAGTGAAAAAACATGTGAATATCACACTTGTAGACTCTATATAGTTACTGTTAGAGTTAACGAATGGGATGTTTACGGATTTTTTGCACTCGTAGTGGAAGAAAACGTGGCGTCATACAGTCAGTTTTCTGAAAACATAATGTGGAACAAAGTATACAAACGCACAGTAGCAGTATTAAACAATGACTGAGGGGAGGCGCAATCATTGAGATTTCTGAAATCTTAAAGAGTCTGAAGCACGCAATCGTGAAACTCCAGTGGTATGACACTCCGCCCGTGTGAAACTTTGACCAAAGGGTCTCGTTCGCATGCAATTATATACATCGAGATTTCTGTAATCCTAAAGAGTCTGAAGCACACAATCGTGAAACACGAGGGGGTGCAACTCCGGGTGTACGGTAGAGAAACGGTGTGCTCAAAACACATGCGCTATACCATCACACCAAACCAGTAAGTTAACATTTTTTTCTTTCCAGGTTGGGTCATGTCCAACACAGCTCATCAACGGGTAGCATGATTCTGAAAAAAAGGAACATAATTTCTGCGAGTTTGGAATCCCGTTTTTGCTGACAAATATTTTTCTGCGGAAATGAATTATTTTCTGCGAAGTTGGATTCTGCGAATTGGAAGACACCGCTGTGAAAGCGGATTTTTAGGCCAGAAATTGCGCAATTTTTTTTTTATTTGATGGTGGCTGCTACAATTTTCTGCAAGCTGGATTCTTTTTTTCTCCGATTTATTGTGTTTCTCAGTGTAAGGGATTAGACATTTTGCAGTTTTTGCTCGGCCTGTGTCTGGGTGGCTTTACTTACGTGTGTGTACTACACGAAACGATACAAGACAAGCTAAATAGTAAAAGTAAAGTTGTTGTGTCCAAGGTCTTACGCTGCCAAACATATCAAAGCCACAAATCGGAAACGGAAAAAGATTCCATTTGCTGAATATTACAGCAGATGTCAACGAATAAAACTCGACTAAAAGACGCTGTTGTTTTTTACCTCCATGTGCCCATTGCAGCTAGCTCAACGGCTGGGTCCTGATGCAAGCTTTGCTGCGAATATAGCCTTGTTGTAGACCTCTATTGTACAAACATAATATGACGAATACTCACTGTTAAATAACGCTGAATCAAAAGTCAAAGATTTTCACCTCAAAACCTGCGAATTTTCATCAACCTTTACTGGTTTCTTCTTCACTCACATTCTTCCCAAATCCTTACTCACACTCCTTCCAAACCCCCTTTGGAAGGCGTGCGAGTGTGGATTTGGGAAGAATGTGAGTGTGGGTGCTAATGGCTTAACTGCCTGAAGAAACAACCAGTAAAGGTTGTTGAAAATTCGCAGGTTTTGAGGTGAAACCCTGTGACTATTGGTTCGGCGTTATTGAACAGTGCGTATTCGTCATGAACTTTAACCCAATTAAAATTACTGATTCGACCGATTTATCGGTATTCAAAACACAAATATATATGCAGCCAGCAAAAACACAAATATATGTAATATTTTTTGTTTTTAAATCTTTTCAAATTAGGGCTGGAGCATGTAAGTAGACAAGGTCCCATTTATTTTGCCTTGATCTGTCAATAACTTCGTGATAGCATTAAGTAGTGGAAGGAGCTAAAGAAGTACCACGTCCGTACGTTTACCCCACTCGTGGTAGTGGTGTTGAAAAACCGTAATGGCTGCCGGCTGCAGGCCACTACGCCCATTTTTAGGGCATGATTTGAAGCCTAAATAATTTAACTGGAAAACACTTTAATAAGTGACGAGAATATACTGGATACTTGAAATCAAAAACGGTCATGTCGTACAAACCATGATTACCTTAACATCATTACTTACCGAAAAGGCAGTAGCAGCAGCGATGAATTGCATCATCACTATGAAAGAAAAAAATGAAAGAAATTCATTAGTTTTGCACATCAGCATGCCAGTAAAAGAGAGAATGTAATATAGCTGAACAACCACACATCATTGACGATTGACGTAATTTGAATTTAAAAATCAAAATGTTTACTTTAGCCAGTCTTGGCATTTTTGGGAAGAGAGGGGCCCTGTGATGTCTCGTATGTGGCATGTAAAAGGTCTTAGGAACTCCATTGGAAAAACCTTGCAAAATCGACCCTCTCACCTTGTGGCACCATGGCTTCGGCTGGGAGTGCGTCATACCTCCAAAGTACAAAATGCATTTTCGTGCAAGGAATTTTAAGCAGGCCTGATTTCCATGTGACGATAGCTCATTGGGTGTATTGGGTCTAAGACGGCAGTGATGATGGAACACTAGGAAATGGTGGAATTTCAATTTTGTCATATTGATTACAAATTAAAGAGACAGGCAGATCTCCTCATTCCACCGAACGAAGAGGTCTGCCTGTCTCTTTAATTTATAGTCAATATGAAAAAATTAAAATTCCACCATTTCCTAGTGGTCCATCATCACACGCCTGGGGTGAAGGTATCAAGCTTGTTGCATTGTTACAAGCATTGTTGTATAGTACTGAGATCGTCTAAATTGGGTGATCTAGACACACGCTAATGTGTCGCCGCCAAGTAACAGTAGATCATCCCATTGTAGACATCCGATTGTTAAAAAATTGATTGTTAATGATAATGTGTCTGTAGTTAATGTTGCGAGTAGCAATCTTAAAGTTTTCATTTAACTTTCGAACTATTAGTCGGTACGATTAACTTGGCGGCTTTTCCTTGGTTGAATGATATCACTACCTTCAAAGGCCGATCGTTTTTGGAAACTTGGCGGGTTTTTCTACCAGTTTTGGTTTTGAGTGGATAATGATTTAACAATGACAGACACGAAGGATAGACGAAGACTTCACGAAGTGGATAAAAACGACGTCACGCGGTGGAGTTTTTGACATACGGCGATCCTGTGCGCTCGAAGCACGGTTCATCACGGTTGCGTGCGCTTAAACATACTAAATTTGCTTGTGCGCTCATAATACGTCCGCTCGTACCACGTAACCGGGTGGGCAGGTAGAAAGCTGGTGAGGGAAAAGGTGTCGTGCTACGTCCATTCCCATACTAGCTTGCCATCTTTCCTCGCTAATAAGGGCTCAGAATTGGACTCCCCCGTTTTTTCTTATAACGGCTCAGTTCTATTTATTGCCGGATTAAAGTTCATAGCTAAAATATACCTAAGAATTAATGATAATGAATTCGTTCACTTATTGTCGCTGTCATCCCCCACGGTTTTTAAAAACAATAGACGTCCTTGAGCAGTTGTCTTTTCTTTCTTTCTCACGTTAGTGTGGCCTTGTATTCGCACAATCGCACAAGGCCAGTCTTTAACGCTCAGGGCATTTTGTAAGGGTCATCAAGTGGTGCTCCTAGTAAAAAAAATGGCACGATTCTATGGCCAGAGGTCAGACAGAAAAGGAGAGGGGGGGGGGGGGAAGATGGGTAGGAATAAATTTTTGCAATAAAGTTCTCAGAAATGTTACACATAAAATTTGTTTAATGTATGTACTTCAGGGAACGAGGGATGATCGTTTAACTTGGAAATTGGCTTAACTGGAAGACCGTGAACAATATAACGGGAAATAGTCTAACACGAAATTTGTTTAATGGAAAATAGTCTAATGCTCCTACCTCACTTGCGCTGCCGCGCGCACTGCAGCTACACATGTAACATCAGAAGTCGAGTTAGACGATTATCCATTGTACGATTATCCATTATACGATATTCCGATTAGATGCATTTTTTTTTTAGGCAGGTATTAAACAACTATCTCACCAGACAATTTTCCAGCAAGACTTTCGTCCGACGTCCCCTGTAGGAGACTTTGATGGGCTGAGTATGCCACGAAATAACGTCACGTGAATAAACATAATGAACACGTGACTTGGACATACGCGCCATCGCCATTCTAATGTTTCAAGTGTATTAGGTTGGAGGTTAAGCGTATAAAATACACAAATGTACTAAGCCTTAAAAAAAACTTAATGCTCTACAGAAACAGATACAAGAAAAAGAGATGTAAGCCGTCATTATGGCACTAATACGTGTTAAAGAAGCTCCAGCTTTGGAAGCCTTAAAAAAACTTAATGCTGTAAGGGAACGGATACAAGAAAAAGACATGTAAGCAAACAGCGTCGCACTAATGTAAAAGTATGTCCAGCGTCCCAAAAGCTTCTTGTACAGGTATGAGTATGACGCTGACGGCTTCCAAGCTTTTTCTTGTATCTTTTTCTTTACAGCATTAAGCTTTTTTTAAGGCTCACAAGGCTGGAGCTTGTTTTACACGTGCTAGTGCAACGCTGATGGCTTACGTGCTTTTTCTTGTATCTATTTCTTATAAAAGAAGCTCCAGCTTTGTAAGCCTTTATTTTTAAGGCTTACGAAGCTGAAGCTTCTTTTACACGTATTAGTGAGAAATCTTACTGCTTCTAAAACATACAGTAAAGTTCAAAATTACCCCTTAACCATTAGTTAGCTGAAATGACTTCAGGCTCACAGAAATTAATTTAAAAGAAAAACGCAGGTTCGTCAACTGCAGCCAGTCGTCCTCCATTAAGGTCATTCGCGTTTGTCCACACTTGTCGCAACCAGACGTGACTAGTTTCGAATTTATTCCATATTTACGAATTTGGACTCATTTAAATTCTGTGAATGTTATCGACACTTTGGCATCTCAACGACCGAAGCGATCATTTTCTTTTTTCCTGTTCGTTAAGTCGATTTTAAAACGCACACCGCCCTTATAGCATAGCAGTGACTTCCAAATACGTTTTCCCACTTAGCGAAACAATCCAACAACGAGAAAATTACATTTCTCAATAACTTCTACTTTCAGATGGTGGCGTGTATCTTTTGAGGAAGTGAAGTTGTGCAATGCCGTTTGATCCTCATCGTAAAAGAAAATAAATAAAAACAAGCGAGTAATCGGTCTGCTTGTCCCGTATTATTATCTCTTTAACCTCCCTTCAGTTCAGTGGGTTGACCGTAGAGAAAGGCGAACCACTTCTAGGCCTAAAGGAAGATTCCTTTTTCATACTCCTTCACTGTAGGTCTAAATGGAAACTTGGAAGCAGGTCGTTTCTATGGCTAACGAAGAACTGCGTATAATAAAGGAACTGAATTGGGAGAAGTGCTTCGTTGAGGAAGTGGCCCGGTGGGGGTGGCCTATAGAGAGCGTCATGTGACGCCATATTGGCCACTAGAGAGATAGCTGCAAGGGGCACTATATTAAAATGGAGGGTTAAACAACGGCACTTCTAGTCAAGGCAGTGCTTTGAGAGCGGCTTTCATAGGCTTAAAAAAAAACGTTGTTTTCTCCCCCCTTATGCTGCTAAGTTGTAATCGGAAAAGAAAAGATTCCACTTGCTTAAAAATGTCAGCAACAGCCAACAAATCGACAAAAATCGCGCGTTATAGGCCTAGGAAATCCGCTCTAACAGCATTGTCTTCAGTATAGACGGCCCTTCTTTTCCCCCTCAAGTGACCCTTGCTGCTATCCCAGTTACTGGCTCCAGCATAGAGTTATATACAATAATACAACGTTGTGTCACTGCCCTATACTCATTCTTGCCTTACGGTGATATTATTTACGACGGTAGTGTTGTTTAGTTTACTTTTGTTTAATTTAATTTTGTAATCGCAAGCAAAAGCTAATTTTTTTTTTTAATTAATTGCTTTTGACACTTAAGTTAGCCGAAGCAAATTAATGCTTATTTGGCTGAACCGGCTCAATTTTGAACATTACCAGACTTTTTAGAAGAAATATCTGGTAAAGGGAGGAGCCAACCCGGAGATTCGATCCGGGAAACCTCCGATCATCGTAGGGGCCCAAAGATTGTCCAGAAATGGTGCCAGAATAGTTCCAATAGCCGCTGAAAGAGCATGGTAGCTTCTCTAGCTACCCTGGCCGGCAGTCCTCCCGGGGACTTTGCAGAATAGCGGGTACTTTGCGAATCAAAAACGTTTTGGATGTATTGCAGAAGGCTTACACAGGCACTGTTCACACGTAAATGTAGTTTGGGCCTTCCCCTGCCGTCAGTTTGTTGTATATAGTGATGTGAGTTCACAAGTCCTGCAGGTATTTTATGAGCGGCTACGTTTTCCTGGAAGGAGCGGCTTTAATCGAGGGCCGCCACTGTTTTTGTAACCATTTTGGATATCAACAAGGCACTCTGCTATCAAAAACATACAATTACTTATCTGTGTCGTTCTGGGGCGAATTCAAGATAGACCGAGGACACTATAGTATAAGGGGTCTCCTGCATGGAAGCCCAATCGAATGATCCGAGTTCAATTCTCGGACTCAGGGTGACACGTTCAAGTTTTCGTCATTATTGCTGCTCACTTGCCATCATTAAGTGTACACAATTTGGCCCCATTGTATTTGTTCGTTTATCGTAAATGTAGGCTTGTCGGCTAAAGGCCTGACAAAAAATGGATGAAACTTCAGAGAACAGACGCAATGAATGTTTCTGCCTAATTGCATGGCGTGTTGGTCAGCAAGGTTTGGACGAAAGGTACGGTTTTATGTTAATGAACCCTTTGTTCCATACGTAGTCATCAGAAGCAAATTAAAGCTTGTATTTTGGGTCTTTATGAGAAGGCTGGTAAAGTTCAAATCGGGGATTTGAACCGGGAAATCTTAGCTTATGTAGCTGGTGACCGTGTGTTGAATTGGACAGATATGAATTTTGAAGTAAAACAAGCACTATAATGATACTAGCTTAAAACCTGTCAAAAATGACGGGTCCTAGTGTTAACGGACTGAATATGAGCGAAAACTGTCGACTGAATAGTAAAAATGAAAAGAGCTAAAAAAGGAAATAGGCCTAAAAATAGGCTTAACGACCAAAACTAAAAAAACGAACTCCAGGTCAAAATACTTTCCCCTATTAATGTGAGAAAGATTCGACAACGTTAGGCCCAAGGAGAGGCATAAGCCTTACGAAAACAGCAGACTGAGCAAAGCAGGGCATAAACATGCAAAAATACAAAAGCACGCAGGTTTTGGACAGAATAGAAGTACCAAGCAGAATTGTCACTCTCGCCTTCTGGCACTATGGCTTCGGCTGGGAGCACATCACACTTGCAGGTCTGATAGGGACTTTGTCAGGTTCCCCTTTCCTGTAGTGCTAGACAAACTTATCTCAATCAGCTATAGGGTGAGCTCTGCCACCACCCAATCACCACATCAGTAAATCATTTCGCAGTGTTTCCCATTAGTAATCACAGATAAAATTTAATCGAAAGTCTTTGGGTGCATAAAAAATGTGGTATGTATTGGTCGCAAGGATGTTTTCTAAAAGCATAATTAAAATGGACGGCGCATAAATTTCAAACTCTAAGCTTCACTGAGTGTTGTGTAAATTAGCATGGCTTTGAGGTAAAGTTGTATAAACTGCGGATGCAAATAAACACACGTGGCGTTGAAGTGGTGCAATTTCAAATACGTACGTTTTCGTTATTGTGAGGTATGGAGGCCAGTCTACTACCATGGAGCATAGGGATAGTGTGATAGTACTTGAGTCCCTTGAAAGTGCCTCTGCTAACTGCTATCGAACAAGGTACTCGAGGCTACTCCTCCTAAAACAATTTAAGTGCACGAGAAACCGCATTACAAGCCTATTAAAAGTGTAAAACAGTATTGAGGATCACCAATTTAGGTGCACAGGAAACACGCAACCGCAGTATCAACCAACGGAAAATTAATCGGTATATCAGAACAAACACGAAATAGATCTGGGAACAAAACAATCAGTAACAATAATTAGAAACAAACGACAACGAACCGGTAAAAAGCAGTTAGTTGTTCAGTGCCTATAGCTAAACAGTGCACTGAAAGAAATTACATTCCCATGAGAAAATCATCATCCAGATTGTTTATTTTTAAAACAATTCCGGCCTCATAGCGTATATTTGCGCTTACCTCGGGAGGAGAGACTGAAGGGGACGCGCTGATTGAGTGAGCGACGCGAACGAAAATCAGCCTTTGTTAGCCAGTGTGCTTAAAAATGTGAGCAAAAAATGTGATTGCAAACGGTGCATGTAACACCAACCGTGCATAGCATGGGCTTCAGCTAGTGGTCTTATAACGTACCACGGGAAAACGTAAAAATTACGCAAACATTATTTCAAAAATTTAATTTTCGTATCTGAACTCTTCGTTGTGAGGTGTCTCCATTCATCCATATCCCTACTTGCTGTGGACGCTTGGGTAACCTGCCATTTTGGCGTATCCCTAACAAGCGTGAAATCAGTCTGACATCATCATTACTCATTCCGCCGAAAAGCTTTACATGATAATAAAAAAAGTGAGTCACTTTCTGTTGTTCTCGAAAGCAAGAGTCACCTTCACTTTGGAAAATGAACAAACCCTTGTTTTCAACAAAATTGTAGCTTTTTTCTCTGCATCGCTGGTCATGGGCATCGAAGACGTTTCCTTCTTGCTTCGAGTATTATCCGTCAAGATGACCAACATTGTGGAAATTGAAGGTTCCGTTGCCCATTAAAAAAGTAATACAGCAATTAATTGTAACCTTCGCTAAAGTGGAAACAAAAAGCTTAAAGGCTAAAACACGAAAAGAAAAAACCTAAATCTCAACAAAGTGTAACTAAATAAATACAGATGCAAACCTATTTACATGTAAATCCAAAAGGCAACGTAAATAGGTTTGCATCAGCAGTTATTAAACTCTTGTTGAGCCTTTGGCTTCCCATGTAACTAAGGGGTGCAAACAATGAAAGCCCCCTTCCCCCCCCCCCCGAGTAAACTAAGCATGATAGAAAAAATGAAAGCACCCATAGGTATCCCATTTTATTATGGGTTTAAACTCACAATCTCAATATCCAGTGTTTACTCCATTGGCGTTACGAACAGATTGAAGACAGCAAGGTAGGGAGACAAAAGTGACTCAAAAAGCTCCATTTCCCGAAGCACAGCATCGTTGTGCTCCTCCATCCTGATGTGGCTTCCGATTTGTCTGTGGCAAATCGGCCATGGCAGCCATGGCAACCATGCAACCATGGCAACGATGGCAACCATGGCAACGATGCGGACCGAGATCCTCTTGTTGTGACTCGAGGTATGAAGTATGAAGCACGCGGCATGACGGTGTCGATTTATGCCACAGAGAAAACAATTCCTGCGCCAGTACAAAATGGCAGATTGATATCTGAATGCCAGCATTCGACGGTTTGTTTTCGATTCGATAACCCCGAAATGGGCGCCTTGTTGAATTCTGAGTTCTCAATGCGGGATGCGAGGTTTTCTACCATCGTTAAATCACCGCTAGAAGTTGTTCTTTATACGAGGATAGGCAAATGTTCGAAATACAGAAAAAGAATAACCATGTTGTAGAAATGTTCAAAGGTTTTGTTGTATTTTTTCTGCACCCTTATTATTTACAATACATTTAATTGTTTCAGTATTGCCGCATTCCTACAGTAGAAACTGGAAACTCATCTCAAATATATAACGATAGACGAGCAACTAGTTTTCAGCAAGCGAGGTTTTATGGCCTAAATGTACCGTAACGGTAGGGATAGCTAGAATCAGACACTGTCTTCTCGGGCTGCAGTAACAAAAAAACAAAGGGCAAGTCTGATGCCACAAAGCCATGAAAAATTTGAATGTTTGAGTCAGATCGACCTGCATATACAGACTTCCAGTCCAGATCAACTCTAAACGAGCAGTCGTTGCTGTATTCCACGTTTGTGCAGCAAGCAATATTCGATTGATTCAAGGGTTAGTTTGCTTCTTTGCTAAGTTAGAAATGCAAACAGCAACTAATTCTCCTTTAAAACATTATCTGGATGTTCGGCAAAAGTTTGGAATTAAAGGTACATACCTTCATATTGGATTTCCTTGACTCAGTTTTGCAACTTTAGTTCGAAAGTATATTTAAAATTGTAAATGTTGCAAACGCTTTTATTTTCCTGTTTTTCCCCCACAGTACGAGACTGGTTTGTTACATTCACTTAAACGTATGGAAATGTTGTAGAAGTATTCACACGCAGGATGGAGAGGGTATGTGCTTTTAATTCATCAGTTACTAATCTCGTGCGCCAACTCTGAAATATAGGCTATACTCTGTTGACACGTTTGTAATTATTCGCCCTTCACAATTTGTTCAAACCTCCCATGACAGAATCTGTAGCTCCGCATGCTTTAAGAACCTTGCAGTTACTAAGTGAAGGGGGGAAAAAACAGGGCAACAATGCACTACGTGGGATGTAATGACGTGTCCTAAATAGGTAAAATGAGGTAGGAGTGGTGAGTTCTCCAACTGGACAATAGTTCCTGGCCTGACATTATTAATGACAGGCAAAAATTCACGCCTGTATACTTCGATTCACCTCAACGATTTTTTCCTTCAATTTTTTATTTATTCTTTTTTTTTTTGTTAACGGTTGGGTGGAGATATGCGTTCGTTCTTCGGTTCGTTCCGTCATGGTCAATGTATCAGACTTGGCGGCCGTAATGGATAATAAACCGTCGGAGTATTAATCTTTCTGTTTCACGGCTGAAAAAGTTTTAAACTTGGTTTGAAACCACTACTTTGCACCTGATTTATTTTTTTATTATTATTATCATTATTATTTTTGTTGACGATAACTATCTCACCTCCTTCACCCCTCTCCCCCCACTTGTTCCAAATCCATGTTAAGGATCGAAATTGGTCGTAAAATCATAGGCAGCGTAAAAATCCCCGCGAACCATTAAAACAGCGTATCCATGACAATCGTAAAATGAACCATTCCTCGACCGATATAAAATTATAAAGGAAAGAAAGGAAAACAAGCCGAAGAGCGAAAAATTATACATTAGAAATAACGTAGTATATTAAGACACTTTTATGCACTTACGGTTCGTCATAGTGGCGTGACGATTCAAACTTGCAACCCAATCCGTCGCCAGGTAACCGGCATAACGCCTTTGCCGATATGCCCATTCCAGTGTATCAGTATATCGACATATCGGTAAAAGGGTTATGTCAGCAACGGGGAGACGTTGGGTTGCCAGTTCGAATACGAGTCACGCCACTTTGATGAAAGGTAAGTGCATAAAGGTGGCTTACTGTACTACCGTATTTCTAGCGTACGATTTTTCACTATTTGGCTTGTTTTCCTCTTTCCTTTGTAAACCACCAGAAGTGCCAGTTATAGCTACGCTGAGCTATTTAAAGTACGATTACCGTTCATAAAAACAATATAATATTGAATGCTGTTCGCTGGCTTATAATATTACATTTTTGGAACATGGGGATGGAATGCTTTGCTCACTCAATCAGCGCATTGTCCATAACAACAGAATCTTTAGCCAGCAGCTTGTGCCTCCGTAAGTATGATCTGGCTTGACCCGGTGACACACAGCACGATCCTGATAGGGGATCAGTGCGCTCCAGTATAGTTTAAACAATTATTTTTCACGGTCTAATAATATTACAGCTAAGCTGAAGTCCGTTCTATATGCACGGGTGGTGATGGATGCACCGTTTGAAAACTGGATGTAGCATCAACTTGAGTTTCATTGTTTACAGAGGTCTTATTGTTGCCGACCACTTTGTAACGTAGCAATGATAAGCCTCGTGCATCGCAAGTTTAAAGTGATTGCTAAACGACTTATTGTTAGTTACACGGCCGGTCGGCTGGTTTTCCGGATCAGGCTTATAAAGTGTAGATAGATACAACGATTTGTGTATACTTATTTCAATTTCAATTTATTTATCGGTGCCGTGACCCTTGGTCGTACCTTAACCTAATTACAACATTACAACCAGCAATCAACAGCAAACTATGAACAACAGCATGTCCGAGTCACACAGAAATCACCGACCACCACTGCACAATCACTACAGTACAATGGCACTGGCGTCATCCACTATGTCCAGAGACGCCCACCACCAGTACTGCAACCGTCGGCACGTCCGAACACTTCCACGCACTTCACATCGTGGGAGAAGTTCATCAAGACCTCACAGCTGTTGCTCACTCACAGGCACCGCACACTGATACAGGCACACATGCACACTTTCCCAAATACACACCACATCAGGGGAGCACCGAGGCACGCCACTCATATGCCAACTTTAGTCAATTTGCAATATTTGGTCACAGAGCGCAGACCATCACTGGTGACCCACCATAAGTCAGCGACAAAAGATCGTAGACCGTAGGGCAAGTCATCACCCATTGGCGTATTACCCGTCTTGCCTGCGCATGCAATGTACAGCCAGTAAAAAGTGCTCAGAGGTGGCTTCCACCTTGGATGTTAAACAAATCTGCGAGCCCACCCAGCCAAAGTTCCATTGGTGCGCCCTAAAGAGAGAATGCCCCGTCCTAAGCCTCGATAGTAGCTGTGCCTCTCCATACTGGAAAGAATCCCTGATGGATTTGGTGAAACAACATGGGTGAGCCGATAGAGGGTCCTACACGTCTGAGCGGCAGACCACTCAGCATACTACGCCAGCAAGAACCACTTCTGCACCAACGATCGTCTTGACCGAACAGAGAGTTGAAGCTCCACCCCTCAACCGCCACTGCCCCTTTTGCGAGACAATCTGCCTACTCATTTCCAACACATCCAACACGGGCTTTAACCCATCTCAGCGTCATCAACGCGTTCCTCATCGCCATCCAGAACTTCCAGCATAAGGAGTACACCAGAGGATCACTAACATCCAGTGAGTTCCAGGCTGAATGGCTGACAACGAGTCAGTCAGTATCACAAATGACGGGAGCTCCAAATCCATTGCCACATCCAAGGCCATGGAGAGGGCTGCCAACTCGCACACCATACTGGAGGCAACTGCACGGAGGCCACGCTGGACCTTGACTTTCAGGGCAGGAACAACCACCCCGATGCCTCCGGTGTGGGTTTCCACATGAAAGGAGGCATCACAATAAACCTCACACTCCACATGCACAGCTCCGAGAAGGCTACCAAGACTTGGGCACCATGTCCACAGGCTCAGCGGTTGCGTACACTTAACATCAAACAGTCAAAGGTGTGAGGCTTGCTGGAGCATTAACACCCTGAACCCAGCAGCACCAAGGAAGCTTCTTGCCTTATCGTTCAGCATCTTGTAGTCTAGTAAGATCCTGCTAACTGGATCAAGAGCACTCCGACTCAGATTACGCATGCACAACACCACAAGGAGCTCTCTGGCACGGTACTAGAGAGGTGGCTTATTACACTCTACCCACAGTGCTTGCACGGGGGCGGGGGGAGGAGAGTTCAGACAACCAGAACCACAAACAGTCCTCTGACACTCATTTGTAACCGTTTGCAGGGCCCTCATGTGGCGCTCTGCACACCACAGGAAGGGTAGGTGATAGTCCAATGCGGATCTGATGAATGACCTGTAGGTTGCCAGTAATGTACCCTGTCGAACAGATTTATCCCATAAGAGTGCTTTCAATATGGAAGAACGTCCCTGAATCTTCGCCTTCAAACGGTCAACATGGACATTTCATTCCAGGCCGAGTCCAGGATTATCCCAAGGTATTTCACAAACAGCTTAGGACGAATCGTCACATCTCCCACGAGGACTGCCACATGGGACCACTGCCCAGCCACAGAACGAGAACACCACCAGCTCCATTTTTACTGGGGCGAGGAGCAGACCACGCTTCCCCAAACGACGAGTGACCACATCCAAGGCATGTTGCGGATGGTTACATAGGGGCCAAGATCATCCCCCACGAACCACATCGTAACATCATCAGCATAACATACGATATTATTGGAGACACTGAGTTCAACAAGGACCTCATTGATTGCAATGGAAAACAAGGTGCGGCTTAAACAACTACCTTGAGGAAGCCCACGATCTGATCTGGCCTCAGTCGACCAGAAACTGTTAACCCATGTGACAAACTTACAGGCTCCCAACAATTGCATCAATCGGCTTCGCACTGACTCCTATCTTCCGAAGAGCACCTGGAGCCACTGAATCAAAACTGTATCGTACGCCGCCTTAATATCCAAAAAGACGGCGACAGCGACTTGCCCCTGCACCCATGCCCCTCTAATGCTAGATAATAAGTACAGCACCGCATCCTGAGCACTCCTGTTGGCCCTGTATCCGAATTGGCCCTGTACCCGAACTGAACAGGAGCAGGGCACTCAAAGTACTCCAGATGCCATCCAAGCCGCCTGATTAGCATGCGCTTGTAAACCTTTTGCACACTAGACAAGAGCGATAGGCCGATAGTTCTGCAAATTTGACCTGTCATTTCCTGTCTTGTGCATAGACATGATAATTGTGACCATCCACAACGGTGACACCTCGCCACCATCGAGGAGCTCCTGAAACAAAGCAATAAGTCTTTCCTTTGCACCAGGCGAAATACCACGCAGGTCCCTATACAACAATAACAATAGAAAGTGGAAAGAATGAGTGACTACCTTAACAGCATTTTCAAGACAGTCAATCTTGTGGCTCGCATGCCGGCATCTATGAGGTCAAATGCAAATACTGAATTGCGAAATATTGTCTCATTGAGCGTTCCTTCGAGCCTTTCAGTGAGCAGGCCCGAATTCTGAACCCCACCTTAAAAGTCCAAAGAAGATTTGAGGTAGTGGCTTCTAATTCGTTAGCACTACTTGGTGCTAAATTCTTGGCAGAAGCAAAGCCACACTAGGACGTATGCTTTAGTATGCACCATTTTGAAAGTTTTACTGTGGGAGTGGAGCTTGCTAATTTGGAGACTTCCTTAGGCCAGAGGTGAGTTTCAGAATTCCGGCATTACTTGCTGGAATGATGACATTGTTCATCGCTCAGAAAACCTCCAAGCATGGTTTAAACTTTAAACCGAATGTATTAAACCATCGTTTAGTATTATGTTTCTGGTTAGTGATTGTTAAAATTTTATCGTGTGACCAGTGCCGGGTTTGCAAGGCGGCAAAAGAGGCAACTGCCTCAGGCCCACCAAGCCAAAGAACCCCTTTATTTAATAATTAAAGAATCTAATAATCAAATGTTCAATTAATTTTGTTAGAAGCAGCGTGATCATAAAATAATCATGCCTTTTTTACAAGTGTATCATAATGCTAAGTAAATTCCCCGAGAAAATGGGAAAAAGGAACCTCCAGAAGTCAGCTATGGCAGTATTGACAATAAGTGCTTTACCGTACCCTCTCTGGGGAAGCTAACGACGCGCTCCCAGCTTTGTTCTGCCACTTCCGAACATTTTTTCCACTGGAGGGGCGCACCGAACCTTAAACGCCCCAGACATATCCAGATCTAAATATAGCCCTAAATGTAACGAACTTTTCTGCGCAAACATACTAAACCTACTTCCCTAAAAAGACAAAACTAAATACGAAGCAACGCGACGCGCTATGATGTGCTAAAGACGTCAAAATTGTTTCTTTTGTACACTTGAGGTTCGACGCGCTCCCTGCTGAAGCCATTGAACCAGACAGTGAGAGGGGCAATTTTACTGGGTAATTTCAATCGGAAATTTCTAGTATCTTTCACATGCCACACTCGACATAAGCACGAAGCATCACAGGGCCATTCACTTCCCAAAAAATGCCAGCGATGCTTGCGGCTAGGCTCGAACCCGGCATCTCTGGCACATGGTTGAGTCGTGGTAGACATCAGGGCATCTTGCCCCACTCCTTTTGTACGTCATGCATAAATAGAGATGAAGATGAAGAAGTGATGAAGAAATAAACAGCCAACAAGGTGCACATGTACCAACAGTAAAAATGCGACGTTTCGGATCAGACTACAACCAGTTATCAAGCAAAACATTTTTATCACTCTTCCAGCCCACTTGGGTTTCCGTCCTGTTTGTACACCAAACCGCTTATCATTACGTCAGAATGACGAAATTCTCATGCTACGTCATACACAGATGGTGCGCAAAAGACGTGAAAATATATTGGTGACACCATATCAACTCTTTACGACTGGAGCGATTCTGACATTGTTGGCACAGCGCATCGCTTCTTTATTCGAACAAACGGTGTGCTACAGTTGTCACATGGACATCACTATAAGAAACTATGAAAGTAGTTTCTTTTAAAGAAGACTGTTGTTAGTGGAGAAATATTTCGTTCGATAACCGTAAAATGTTGTAGTGACAAATTAGAACGGTTGGTAATTCCGTGAACTATTTTCCATGGACGAATTTTAATGTTTGGTTGCGTGAATTAGCATCCATGAAGAGATTTTAAATGTTATAGAGCAGTGACAAGAAGTAGTATTATTGTATATAACTCTATGCTGGAGCCTTAATGGGTTAGCTGCAAGGGGCACTGTAGAGAGAAATAGAAGGGCGTCATACTGAAGCCGATGCTGTGAAGAGTGATTTTTTTAGACCTAAAACGTGCGATTTTTGTTGTTGGAGAAAACAACGTTATTTTAAGCCTAAGAAATCCGCTCTTCCGTTGTTTTTCCCCTCCATTTTTATGTAGTGCACCTTGTAGTTAGGCCCTCCAAAACCTATACTGGTACCAATATGGCGGCAAATGTCACTGCTCTATTGGAAACAACGAATAGTCATCCATTCCCCACCCCCAACCAATTCACTATTTGCAAATATTCCTTGTTCCGTCGTTGTTGTGAGTAAATGCTTGTTCTGGTTCGAAAAAAACGTGCACAAACAGGTACACATGAAAGTTTGAGAATTCCATATTGCTACTGTGTAGGCGGATTTCGAAACAATTTTGCGTGTATTCTTAGGAGAGATCACAAAAGGTTGCTCGCTTGGCTTTGACTTAGTTGGACAATAAGTGCTTCACCGTCCCATTGCTGGGGAAGCTAACGGCGCTGACGAGCTAACGAGCTAACGAGCTCGCTTTGTTCTGCCACTTCCGAACATTTTTTTTTATTGGATCCATCGAACCTTATACGCCCCGGACCTATCCAGATCTAAATGTAGCCAGCCCTACGTGTAACGAGCCTTTCTGCGTAAACATACTACACCTACTTCTCTAAAAAGACAAAACTAAATACGAAGAAACGCATTTGCTCAGTTAGCGTTTGCAAGTAAAGCAACGTGGTTATTTTATGCTATGGCATTATTTGCTAATTTTAATTCCAAGTGCGCATAAGTAACTGAGCCAATGCTGAATGAGCAAATACCAAATAAGCAAATGCCAAGTGAGCAAAGGCCAAAATGAGCAAATTTAAATGAGCAAATACCAAATGAGCAAATGCCAAACGAGCAAAAACCAAGTGAGCAAAGGACAAGTGAACAAATATTAAGAGACTAGAAGCAAGTGAGCAAAAATCACGCGAGCAAACGCTAACCGAGCAAATGCCAAATGTTTAACTCGGCTTCATTTTCCAAGGTTAAAAATATTATAAACCACGAAGACAACAGCACAGCAACTTTTCGGTGATAGGCCGAGACTATGCTACGTCCCCTTTTAGTCACCAATCACAGATCAGCTTCTGCAGACAGCTATAGGCCGAGCTCTGCCACTGATTAGCCACAACGACCTATAGTGATTCAACTTTATTATATTTACTATAATTTAACTGCCAACAAGATTGCTCTGTATAACTACTCCTATTGTATAATTGTGTATGACCTAGTACATTAATTCGTAGGCAGGTATTAGAGGTTTAACAAAACCCAACCTGTACACTTTTGATGTTATCTGGCAAATAAACCTTATTATTATTATCATTATTACTACTAACTTAATTTTTCATGTGGGCATGATGCAGGAAGCATTTGTGCACTGTTATGAGACTATAACAGCAGGTCAGTAGTGGGGAATGGGGTATTTTTATTTTACAACGAGCCGTCGTTCTAAACGTGTGGAAAAGAACTAATTTATAATTTTGGGAATTTTGCAAGTGCCGCACACTGTGACTTAACTCACTTCCGTGATCGTTGCGACGAAAAAGCAAAAAGCAATTTTTTTCCGCAGTAAGGGCACGTTTACGCAACCACTCGCTTTTGCATTCTCGCAGCTAGAAGCTAGAAATCACCTCAAATTCCAACATGGCGGCGGTTTTATGTCCGCCGCCTCGCAAGCAAAACAGCAAATAACGTGAGTTCATAAGCGTTTGGAAATATTATTTCGTCATGAGGAATTCTTTATATTATTGGCACGGATTATAAGACTGCAAGTATTTACTCAAACGATGTCGGATTTAGCTAATCCATTTAGCGTTGTTACCATGCTAATGTCACCTTTGCCATCGCGATTGAGTTCTAGCTGCGAGAATGCAAAAGCGAGTCGCTGCATAAACGCGCCCTAAGAGCCCCTGGTATATTTGCACTAACCGAAACCCCAACCACATAAAGATTGAATTCCTTCATATCAGTTTTGTGCTGATAAACTTGTAAAACGTTCCCTTAATCATTTATTTATTTTTTTCAGTTTAATTTCCGTTTATTCAAGAATTCTGTAGTAATTGCCGTTCCATTCTGAAAACCGTAAGATATGGATCTAAATGGCATATTCCGAATCCGTCATCTATGCACTCTTAACTGCACGGCAATTATTCCGAGACGTTAACACCAGGTAATTCTTGCTAGTTCTCCTATCAAATAGTGATTACATAGACGAGCATCTTTATAGTTCTCACAATTATCCACCCACAGTTATTACGTAAAGAGGGGAAAGTCTCGGTATAATTTCTCTCAATTCTTCACCATTAAAATACACGGCTACGGTAAGGGACAAAATTATACGTTTCTTTTGTTTTAGTTCATTACTCTTGGAAGGTTTAAAAACAAACGAGTTCAGAATTTCCAACAACCCTACAATAAACACGCTGTCATTGACTTTCACGTGCGAAGCCGTTGGTGCACTTGGAAAACATTTACAGGAGAGAAAAAAACAGAAAGAAAAACTCTTAATTTTACGCCTGACTTACCTGCTAGTATGCGAACAATTGCCCTCGTATTCATGACGTCTCAATCTCCAAGTAATCCACATGGGTATACTTCTCACGAACACAATTCCAAAAGTTCGAGGTTCTCCAAACGCTGTTGTCTTCGTCGGTTGCTGCTAAGCCTTCTGACGAATCTCCCCCGTTTTGTTTGCTGTCCAGAACTGAAGCGTGGGAGTGGAGAGGTAGTGTCCAGGGTGGAGTCCGCTTGGCCCTCTAAAACCATTGTTGGGCCAGTGAACGGGGTAGTGGTCACATGACAGCCTTCACCGTGACCGGCAGAGAAATATAGGAAGCGAGCAGAAGAACTCCTTGTAAGCCGACGGCGTATCACGAGGAAGAAATGGCGATACAGAAACGTGCACTTGAGGACCGGCAACAGGAAGTGGGTTTACTCTTCTCCTGAAAGTATATGATTGACATGAGTGACCGTTCTGGGGTTAGGTTGTTTAGCTGTTGGGGTGCCCAAACCTGCTCATGTTGTTGTCGTTGTTTTCATGGGCGTAAATAAACTCTTCAAGGCCAAGACTCGCGCACGTTTAATGGTAATGAGTCATTAGCATCCGTAAACAAATTGCCCGCCCTGAAAGATGGATGATTTGGCATAAAATGTTTTAAAATGCAAATTTGACCTTCCCTGAAGTGGGAAATTGTAAGAATGCGGTAAATGTTGAAACACAGTCACAGTAAGTCAAATGAAAAATTATGACTAAGTTGTATTATTATATAAAAATATTTTTTTTAAATTTTCTTTACAGTGATAGGAACTATTTGAATATTTTGCTAATTTGTGTATAAAACTTTACACAAGTGGTCACGTTTGTTAAATTCATTGGGAATTTAAAATCGTCTTTGGGAATAAAACAGTTACTATTATTAAACTAAAAAAAAATAAACAAATAAAAGAAAAATATTTTATTTTAAGTTTTTCTTTAAACAAGTTGCTCTCATGCGACTGAGCTTTCGAATTCTATACAACTCGAAACTCGTAACTGGTAATGGGGCCATGGAAAATTATCTACCAGTCAGCACTAACCAGGGTAGTGTGAGAGACCCCCAGTATTCTTCAGCAGCTATGGGATCTGTTCTGCCCTATTCTGGACGTCACCTAGGCCCCCTGCGGAGGCTCCCCTGGTCGAAACACCGATTTATACTTCTCCCCTTTGCTACATTTCTTTCTTTTTTCTAAAACGTTTAATACTTTGCTTTAGATGACAAAAGGCTCCAAGTTTTTTTTCGATCTAGTTTCACCACATTTTTAAAACCGTGTTATTTTATTCGGAGTTTACTCCTTCCCTCCCTCTATTACTGCAACGATAGATGACTAAATCAACTGTACCCATTGTTGCAATAGGAAGCAAAATTTGTTTCGACAAGCCCTTGAAAGCAATATTAGCTTGGAAAAGTCCTTGAAAAGCAATATTAATTTGGAAAAGTCCTTGAAAAGCAATATTAGTTTGGAAAAGTCCGTGAAAAGCAATATTAAATTGGAAAAGTCCTTGTAAAGCAATATTAGTTTCAACAATCCCTTGAAAGCAATATTAGTTTGAAAAAGTCCGTGAAAAATACATTACTTTGTAAAAGTCCTTGAAAAGCAATGTTAGTTTGGAAAAGTCCTTTTAAAGCAATATTAGTTTGGAAAAGTTCTTGAAAAGCATTACCGGTTTAGAAAAGTAATTGAAAAGCAACATTAGTTTGGAAAAGCACTAGAAAAGTAATATTAGTTTGGAAAAGTTCTTGAAAAGCAATATTAGTTTGGAAAAGTCCTTGAAAAGCATTACCGGTTTAGAAAAGCATTAGAAAAGTAATATTAGTTTGGAAAAGTCCTTTTAAAGCAATATTAGTATGGAAAAGTTCTTGAAAAGCAATATTAGTTTGGAAAAGCTCTTGAAAATCAATATTAGTTTGGAAAAGTCCTTGAAAAGCAGTATTAGTTTGGAAAAGTCCTTGAAAAGCAACATTAGTCTGGGAAAAGTCATTGAAATCAATATTAGTTTGGGAAAGTGTTTAAAAGCAGCATTAGTTTGGAAAAGCCCTTGAAAAGCAATATTAATTGGGAAAAGTCCTTGAAAAGCAACATTAGTCTGGGAAAAGTCATTGAAATCAATATTAGTTTGGGAAAATGTTTAAAAGTAGCATTTATTTTGGAAAAGTCCTTGAAAAGCAATATTAATTGGGGAAAGTCCTTGAAAAGCAACATTAGTCTGGGAAAAGTCATTGAAATCA